>OX463839.1:3678590-3732982 GCA_949825065.1 Odontocerum albicorne | reverse complement strand
ATATATATATATATATATATATATATATATATATATATATATATATATATATATATATATATATATATATATATATATATATATATATATATATATATATATATATATATATATATATATATATATATATATATATATATATATATATATATATATATATATATATATGCTTACCCATTAAACTACGCTTTAGGAATAATATATATGCTTACCCATTAAATTACGCTTAAGGAGTAATATATATGCTTACCCATTACATTACGCTTAAGTAGTAATATATATGCTTACCCATTAAACTACGCTTTACGAGTAATATATATGCTTACCCATTAAACTACGCTTTAGGAGTAATATATATGCTTACCCATTAAACTACGCTTAAGAAGTAATATATATGCTTACCCATTAAATAAATAAAGTATAGGGTCATAATCATAATGTCTAAGTTACGAGTACTGGCAAAATACATGGTGTTCAACATCAACTATCTTAGTGATGACGAGCGCTATCGTGGTTCTTCTCTTAAGTGTGGGGGGCGCGATAGCGCTGCTTACGTCAGTGTGTTTTGGCGCGCGACCTTGGAGGTTGTGTTTACGGATTTCACGAATTTTATTTCAATTCACTTTTTGTATATTCCTATTTATGTTATAAAATACTTTATTTTAACCTAAAAGTATTTTTAGATACTATAAATATAACCTCCGGTAAAATATAAAAATTTTGTTTGTCAAAAGTATGTCAAAACAATAAAGGTTTGGAAAAATTGCAAATATACGACGTAGTGTGAAGTAAGTAACAAAGATGGCGGCCTGGCGACTTTATGGAGTTTGCGCGGGAAAATATTAGTGGGATGCATGCATTATTTGTTTTTATTTTTGTTTATATGCTGTAATTTATTGGGTTTTATTATCATAGTGTAAGGTTTTGGAAAACAAATAGTGAAAGAGTTTCATAATATTTGAGTGAGTTGTGATTTATTTTATATAATAATAGAAAAAAATTATAATATTAACTATTTCGGTACAGCACTTTAGGAAGAATCGAAGAAAGAAAGCTTAGCACTTAAATGGTTAATATTTGGGTATAATTTTTTTAATTATTTCATACTATTTTCCATTTGATGCGCCATGATTTAGGCACCCTTCAGATATTACGATTAGGGCTAGAGCCCAGATTGCCCCATTCTTTTCCCGGCTCTGGGGATAAGAATGCATTATTTGGGTTAAAAAAACAAACCATATAAAGAACAGAAGGAATTCTCACCTTGAGCCATTCGAATGCTGACGCTGGCCAAGACTGGTTTTGGTACCTTGGATATTTGTAATCGTCCTCAAGCGAAGGGAATGGCTTTTTTTCCGTCCTCTCTTCGGTGTACCTTGTGATGAAGGACGTGTAGTGGTTCAAGCCGAAGAAGTCGTAAGTTCCGCGTATGTATTCGACTTCCTCAGGTGTAAAGGCCGGAAGACGGGAGAAACTGTAGTTCTGCTCTTTGCTTCTTTTGGCAACCATCTCTTTCATGACCTGCGGGTAGTCGCCATCTTCGGAGAAAATGGGATTTGCGAACCAGCCAAGCTGTTGAAAAAAAAAGATTTAATTTTATTTAGACTACACCCATTCCTTATTTTACAGAACGCTTTTAACGGAATTTCGTTACAGCGGAATTAAAAAAACAATAATCGAATTTGCTTTACGGAAAAAAAAATGATTTTACTTAACAGTATTTTATCGGCCATTAAAAAAATACAATAGAAATACTCGAATTTGAATTTTGATTGCGTGCGAATCAATTTGTCACAAAAAGTATAAACATTTACATGAATCGTTTACAAAAAATACCTAGAAGCAGTATTTATGTACCATACATACATGCATATACTACAAACTTTACATAGGCCAAGGCTCAGGAGATCCAAGGCTCTACCATACAAACAATAAATAATCTGTTCGGAAAAAATAAAAAACAAAACAAAATACGTATAATTCATCCACTCCAATACATAATAGCATACTATATAAGGTAACGCGCTGAAAATATCGCACTAAGACGCGAATTCATAGTCCAAATTAAATACTTAATACTAAATTTTTACCTTTATATTTCGTGGTAAGGATGGACATCAAACGCTCCATATATTAAAGTGAAGTAATGCACGAATCCCTAATTTAAGGGGATATTTTACTCTAGAAAACTGAAAAAATCTTTTTTTTTTGCATATTCTTAAAGTTTAGACCTTTAAGAATATGTTCTTCAAAAGGAAATTATGAATTTGGATTAAATTTATCATAGTTTTTCAGTTAAATTTAGTTCAAATTTACTACTCAGTATTAAGATCGGGCTACGAATTCGGGTTAAATTTTATTCAAATTTACTACTCAGTATTAAGATCGGGCTACGAATTCGGGTTAAATTTTATTCAAATTTACTACTCAGTATTAAGATCGGGCTATGAATTCGGATTAAATTTAGTTCAAATTTACTACTCAGTATTAAGATCGGGCTATGAATTAGGGTTAAATTTAGTTCAAATTTACTACATAGTATTAAGTTCGGATATATTCTATTTTAAGTTTAAAAGTAGCTAAGCAGTGCTAATTTTTTCAACGTTTCTTTCAACCAACAATAATTAAGTCAAAATTTCGTATTTGAAAATGAGACCGCACGAAAATTAAGCCCGCAACACAGATGACTTAACCACGCCTGGAGGCCATGAAACGTTTTTATACATAAAATTTTAAATTGTCACCAGAACTCGATTCAAATATTATAATACAAATTATATTTTATTACGTAGAAAAATAATAAAATAATAGGTTTTTTATCGATCTTCTTTTGGAGGATTTTAAGTCGACACCAATAAAAAAATCATGATAAGATCCTGTTTCTAATTTCGTAACTAGATAATAAATTTACAAAAAATTCAAAAACAACCACAAAATAAAATAATAATATTGTGTTCAGCGTTTAATTACACAACCACACATTTTTACTTAATGCGATGCACAGATGATACAGATAAGACTCTGTTCCACGCTTTGTATTTTTGATTTCGCAAGATGAATAAATGTCGCAAAATCCAAAGTGACGACGGCGATAAAAAAACGCGACCTCATAAGAAAAAAAAATCTGCGTTGCGAATTATTTTCCTTATTCCATAATGTCGGACCTTAAGTCCGTCGTCCCTACTATTCATTTCACACTCAGGTGTGTATGGATGTAAATGAGTAGGAGCCCCTTTGGGCAGTTCCTTCTTCTTCTCTTTCCACACGCTCAAACAATCTCAGAGTGCTCTTCTTCATCTTACTTAACATAGCAGCCTCAAATTCATCACACATCACTATAGTTACCACATTCATCACGAATCACTATAGTTATCACATTCAACAGAAATCACTATAGTTACCACATTCATCACAAATCACTACAGTTACCACATTCATCACAAATCACTATAGTTACCACATTCATCACACATCACTATAGTTACTACATTCATCAAAAATCACTATAGTTACCACATTCATCACAAATCACTATAGTTACTACATTCATCACAAATCACTATAGTTATCACAAATCACTATAGTTACCACATTCATCCCAAAGCACTATAGTTACCACATTCATCACAATTCACTATAGTTACCACATTCATCACAAATCACTATAGTTACCACATTCATCACAAATCACTATAGTTACCACATTCATCACAAATCACTATAGTTACCACAAATCACTATAGTTATCATAAAAAAATATTATAGTTACCAAAAATTGCATAATTGTCTGAGAAGCATATTTATCCTTGGCAGTATCAGATTCTGCTTCGACCCATGGGGCAGTAAGACTGATGCCAATTTTACCTAAAAAGAAAACAAAAATAAATATTTGAATATTTTAGTGCACTATTGATAAGTTTGTTTCTTCTATTAGCATTCACGCTGTGTAAACGGGCACCCCACGATATACAAGAAGGCACTCCATGATATGAAAGTGTGAGCTCCACGCTATGAAAGCGGACGCTTCAAACTATGAAAGTGGGCGTTCCACGCTATGCAAGTGGGCAATCTGCGCTATGCAAGCGGGCGCTATCTCTTATGCAAGCCGGTACTCCATGCTATGCAAGCGGGCGCTATCTCTTATGCAAGCGGGCACTCTAGGCTATGCAAGCGAGCGCTCCACGCTATAAAATTGGGCGTTCCGCGCTATATGATATATGTAAGAGGGCGCTCTACGCTATGAAAATGGGCTTTCCACGCTATGTCAGCGTGTGTGTCTTCATTTATTTTTCTGGACTGTCCTCATGTCTTTATTATGTACAATTTGAAGCATAATTCATATGAGTTTCATAGCTCTGAACAATAATACTTGAACAAAAATTTATACGTCCAATGAATGTTGCGTTTCGTCTTTCTTCGAGGAAATTTTCCATTCAATAGATCGATTTTAAGTTTTTAATCAATACATCATACTAGTTTGGGTTGATTGCTATATTAAAAAAAAAACAATTTAGACATGGTACTACAATTGTATCAAATGCCAATTTGTTTGAGTAAATTTTTAAAACTTTGATTTCTAAAATATAAAAAATTAAAATTGGCAAAAAATACAATACAAGACAGTGTATATTGTGAAAATTCAACAAGTTTCCTTTGCGATGGTAAAACAGAAAGGTTATCAAATTTATTTTTTAATGCTAAATTACATTTTGAATCGATGATTTCAAACACCAATACACCCCAAGATAGGGACAGAAAACAGTATGTTTTGCCCGGACTATATCGATTCATTGGTCCAATCAATTCGTTTACATATTTCATTAAAGCGAAAAAGGCCACCACTTGTGCACCACTGTTCTAAAGTTATATAACTTTATCATTTTAAATAATTAATCAGGATTTGCCAATCAACAAGTGATTTCATATTGTAAATGACTAATTACGTAAAGGTCGTAGGCAACGTTCCCCCTATTTTTTTCATTGTGTGTGCGGCTCATCAACTTAAATGTGCAAGAAAAAAAGAGGCCTCCTTACGGCGCGTGGACACTATATGGTGTTTCCATGTTCCGCACACATCTCAAAGAAAGGAACCTGAGAACCCATCATGAAATATCAAATAAAATGTATAATTGTACAAAACAAAATATGGTTACAAGTTCCTTTCTTTGAGATGTGTGCGGAAGATGGAAACATGTGTGCGGATAATTTTTAACAGATGTGCGGCCGCACACGCGCACACCTTAGAGGGAACGTTGGTCGCAGGGAAGATGATTCTTACATTTTTTTTTTATAAAATACTAAGAAACTAAATAAAACTAACCATTTTGTATGGGCTTGAATGTATCATTGTACAATCTGTAGACTCTAGCATGAGCCTTGATGACGGTATGAGCGCACAAATACTCTCCTACTCCATGGAAGTTGATTCCTGGAGCCAATCCACCTTCAGGCCAGCTCTGTCCGTAGCCATTCAGACAGACGTTTGTCGGTTCGTTAATTGTAATCCACGTCTTCACCCTGTCTCCGAAAGCCTGGAATGCTACTCTGGCAAAGTCTTCAAAGTAGTCGACCATCAATACATTTGGCCAACCACCGAGTTCTTGTAGTCTCTGTGGTAGATCCCAATGGTACAGAGTGGCGATCGGTGTTATGTTATGAGCAATAAGTTCATTGATGACGTTGTTGTAATAGTTGAGACCATCTTGACTGATTTTGTCACTAAAACCTGTCGGTAATAGTCTGGTCCAGGCGATTGAGAAACGGTAGAAGTCAACTCCGAGTTCGAGCATCATCTCAATGTCTCTCTTGTAGAGGTGGTAGGAATCGCAGGCGATATCTCCTGTGCTGTGGTCAAGAATGGCTTCAGGATCTGTATGTGTTAAATGATCCCACATGCTTACGCCTTTGTCTGAAAAATAAAATAATATACGTTAGTATACGAGTACTTCTTTATGATTAAACGTTTCCTTTTTATCATAGTAATGCAATATGTTTTTAATTTATACACTTTTGATCGCACATATCATCACACCGTGTCCGTTACAAGGTAAGCAGGGAGAACAGATCTTCGAACTTGCCTATCCATGCATAGGAGCGACTCCTCCACATTTCATACATCTCGTCCTGTACAATATTCTATTATTAATGCTTTACAAAGTATACCGTATTTTAAAATCAGCATCCAGTCACGTTCTCCACGGTCTACCTCTCCCATGTTCACATAACACTTCTGTCTTGTATACTCGATTGGTCATTCATTCTTTTCACATGTATAAACCGTAAAGATACATTTAAATAGTAAAGATAAGATATGGTTTGTATTTTCTCTGAACTCAGATATCCAAGCGCCAACGATTCACGTGCATGCGCTCTACTCCACCGGCACGCGCATATCTATTTATTTCGTATGTCTTGGAGCACAATTTAATATTAAATGACACTCGACAATTGGAATTAAAATTAAGATGAAATAAGACTTTTGTATCCTGGCCTGGAGTATACGGTTTCTTTTCCCATTGCCACCCATTTTTTTTAAATGAGTATCAATTTAGTTTTCACATAAGATCTTTTTAACATATTTCTGATTGGTTGGAAGAGATTGATATAAAGCAATAAATCCTCAAGATTGTAATGTATACATTGAAAGTTTAATTCAATACAATAAAATAATTGGTATCAGCTGCTAAAAATTAACATATTTCTGTTTAGTTGTAGAAGATTGCATCCTGAAAATAAATTCGCCAGGTTGTGTACAATTAAAACGTAGAACGATTTAAAACGGACTTTAATTGTATTGTGTGTATTGCATGTTCATTGTTTACAATACATCCTGGTGGATTTATTAATATGTGACAATCTCTTCCAAACAATTAGAATTATATCAACGAGGCTTAACATGAAAACCAGGCTAGGATTTAAAAAAAAAATGTGACCACAAACAGGAATTATACTGACTGATTTCCGGGTTAGAAGACGATCATTTTATCACCTAGACCACGGAGGTAGTCATAACGTGGCTAATTAATTTTACCTCAAGACATTTAACCAAAATTTGACCGCATCCTTTGATTAAGGAGGCCGGAAGGCACTCAATAGGTGTTGGTTAAGGATAACTTTAATTGATTATAATATTTCTGATATATCGAGAATTCAAGGCATCCTGTGGCTTGTGGTTTCTTCAAAATGTTTTACAAGCTTGTTTGTGAGGTGTATATTGTTCTTGCGGGCACGTCCTCGTGGCATGTTCGAACACCTGATAAAACCATTTATATTTACAATCAAAAATATTTTATTTTGGATATATATTTTTTGATTTATGAAATATTTATGGGTTTTATTCATTTATCATGGTAATTTAATTTACATTTTTTACACAAAAACATCGCTAGTCAATAAAAATGCAATTCTTGTTAAATTTTCATATTTTTTATGCTATGAATAAATAAACTTGTTTTTTTGTTGTAAAAGTCAAGTAGCTGTCTATATTGCAAACTAGTGAAGTCTCAATAGAAATATTTATATATATTTTTTTAATGTTTTTTTTTAGTATAAATAGTGTTTGTTCGTTCGTTCGTTGCTGTGTCTCATAGTCAAAAATTCTCTCGCCATTCTAACGGCAATTCAATTGGAAAGCAAAGCTGTGCCGTTGAGTTTGTTTTGTTTTAGTGAAGGATCAGTTGCACACCAGCAAACTCACATGCCACACCGCTATACTGGGTACGATAGCACACTGAAGTGATACGATCGGAACAAACCAACATGCTCTTTTTGAAAGAATAGATATGACCAAAGTCATGGGTATCCTTATACTCCTGAATACAAAGCGAAAAAAATGTCTGTGTCATTCGAGGGGAGTAGCATAGCGTGGGATTCGAAACGACTAGCTTTCGTCCAATGCATTAACAAGTATATTAAATTCAATATTTAACACGTTCACTGCGTCGAACACGGCTCCCGTGTCCATACAAAATAGCCGTGAATGTTGAGTGCACTCATAAACGTCTCCCGATAAGGATTCGTCGTCGGTTTCATGTGTTTTGAAGACACGAAGGAATACACTTGTATATGATGTTTAAATAGAAAGTAGAATTCGATTTTAAACAAAGTTATGGGTTTTCGAAAATTCGCGAATTTTCAACATCTGTTTATACGCAGTAAACGTGTTAAAAGAATTTGTTTGTCAACTTTTACCGTCAATAAAATTGAAATATGTGTGCTCCTTTGAAGACGAGTTGAAAAACCTTGAAACCGGTAGAATAGGGTCATAGCATTATCTAAAGTGGAAAATACAAATAAAATTACAATGTATTTAAACCTCCAGCGTTAACGTCTTAACTATAAATAATATATAAAATGCATTCCATAAATATTGCATTTTATTATACTTTTCGTTATGTACAGTACTATAACCGGGCAAGCTTGTTTCTAAACGGTATTTCAAATTGAGCGGTTTTTTTAAAATTTTTGGATAAAACACAGATGGCGTCGCAAACTTGCCTGAGTCTTGTGACGATTTTTTAAATTCATTTTTTTTAATTCTTGAATAAAACACACAATTTGCTTTGATTTCAAAAAACTTTTTATTGGTCATTGAAGTATAATGTATGACATTTAAACACAAAAACAATATCCGCTAAATGTCCACCTCTTGCAGCTCCACAGATGTCCACTCTTTTGTCAAAATTTTCGATAAAATTTTGGCATAATTGCGATTCTAACTCAAAAATAACGCGAATAATTTCGTCCTTCAGCTCAGGAATTGATTGGGTGTCATTCTTATAGACCTGGATTTTCACGTAACTCCAGAGAAAATAGTCCAACGGTGT
Organism: Odontocerum albicorne; assembly: GCA_949825065.1. Classification (NCBI taxonomy): domain Eukaryota; kingdom Metazoa; phylum Arthropoda; class Insecta; order Trichoptera; family Odontoceridae; genus Odontocerum; species Odontocerum albicorne. The sequence continues at coordinate 3,724,157 of OX463839.1, read as the reverse complement.
CAGATCACATGATCTTGATGGCCAATTTACATCACCGTTTCCGGAGATTACAATACATAAAATAATTCAACAATTTGAACGCGTTGTTGTATTATATACGACTACATTTTTATAAATGTCATACATCACACTACTCAAATGTCACAAGACTCAGGCTAGTTCGCAACGCCATCTGTGTTTTATCCAAGAATAAAAAAAACGCTCAATTTGAAAGACCCTATATAAGTTAAACTTAGTAAATGTATTTTACGTAGTTTATTAACAATTAAATTGAAATGATTAATACTTTTGAAAATTTGAGCTTTGCATTTGGCTTTAACATAAATAATTCTCGTCCTTTGTATGTCGGTTACCCATATAAACAAAAACAAAAAATAATAATCAGGAAGTGACAGCTGTCATACTGGAAAAATGAAGATGCTCAGAACTGTGTTTTGAATATAGATTTTTTCACATTTTTATTGATGTATTGGATGTTAACATAAGTGGTATCCGTTTTTTTTTTTCAAATGAAGAGAACAAGAGGACACAACAAAAAAAATTACAACAAATTAGTCAATAATGTATTCTCCTTCATTATTTACAACTTTTTGCCAACGTTCTACAAGTTTTTCAATGCCTGCGTGATAAAAACCATCCGGTCTTGACTCGAGGAATTCGTCCAACCATGTTCGCAATTCGACGTCATTATTGAAGGAAAAACCACCGACGAGCTGTCATTTCATTCATAGCATCTTCACCGTACACTTTTCAAATATCGAGAGCAGCTTTGGCAGCTTTATTCCCTCGATTGAACGCGAACAGAAGGAGGTGTCGAAAATTCTCATTTTCATCTACTTGACATTCCATTTTGAAGGCTTGTAATCAAATAAAATAATATATGTATTGTAAAAGCAAATACAATATCTTGTAGAGCAGAAAATTTTCATTCGAATGACGTATAACCTTTACCATTTTGTTTTTACTTTTGGTGCTCATTTTTAAATTTGAAAAAAAAAAACGGACACAACTTATGTTAACACCTAATATTTTTAAACATTTGGATATCAATATTCGTACGGCACTTGATTGTATAAATACTTATAGTTCGGAAAATCTAGGATGAGTCCTGTGACAGCTCACAAATTTGCCCCAATACAACCTAATGTAATTTATTTACCTAAATAACTTGCTATTTAGTAAGTAATACACATCGGGTTTAAGAAAGAGACTGTCGGTTTGAAGAGCGTTGTCTCTGTCGCACGATGCGACTGACAAATCGCGACGTACTGACAAATCGAGACGACGCTCTACAAACCGACAGTATCTTTCTTAAGCCCGATGTGTATTACTTACCGCCGAGTTGTACTTTATTTTGAGTTTCGTTTCATTCAAATTCTACATTATTAAATATTTCCAATTTCATTCCGAAAACGGATTTAACTCAGTTTGTTAAAAATAACCTTAAAATAAAAATAAATCTACTGTTTGTGTACAACATTTATTTTTATTTTAAAGTATTGGAGATTTATTATTATGCACCAAAGTGATAAGATGGCTGCAAAATAAGCTGCTAATACTAAAAGGAAGAGACGATCGCGTCAATCACAATGAGCAAGCAAAACAAAAAAAGACGGTAACGTGAAGCAGCATATGGACAAATACAGCATAATTTTAAAATATTGATATATCTCCGTCATTATTGACGGGTTATTACTACTAACTAAATAAATACAAACTCAATATAATTCCTCAATAATGCAGTCGAGCGAAATAAATACATAAATATTTTGATGGATCGACCTCTCCAAATATCCCGCTGTTTTGATGCCAAGAGTTACGAGTATATGGAATGCATTAATTTTTTTGCGAGTCAAGTGTCTATTTATAAACAAACTCGCAAAAAAACTTACTTGGGAAAATCCAACCATGCAGGTGAGATTAGTTAAATTGCTTAGAACTTTTGACCCTCGATTCGTGCGAATAATTTCATTATAACAAAACTTATTTTTTTCTAATCAATTTATCACATTTTCTTTGTATGCAGTACAACCCTGCGGATGTATTGTCACGTGTCAATCAATAAAAACAACCCTTAAGTGAAAACCAGACTGGAACCTTTTTTTAAAACTCGGTGTCCAGTGGAATTGCACCTATAACCCTGAGTTAGAAGACAGGACCATTACCAACTAGGTCATGGAACTCGCTAACTATGCTATGGGGTAATTTATCACTTATAACAAGTAAAAAAAAACTAAAAAAAAACATTGACTAAATACTTTCATAATAAACTAAACAAGTCCTTTTTTTAATCTTATTTCCATCAGAACTTTGGGTTCGATCTGTTAAGATTGTGTAATTGCTGAAATTCAACAGCTTACACATAGTGAATCAATATAAGCACATGCATCTTACATCCATACGATGACTGATATTCGTACTCGATCACGATGTACTACCTGTCTTATTTCACATTTAAATTAGAAAATTTACTAGAAACTGTTACCTACAAGTACGTGACTTTAGTAGAAAACTGTTACCTACAAGTACGTGACTTTAGTAGAAAACTGTTACCTATAAGTACGTGACTTTAGTAGAAAAGAAAATGTTTTTTTTTCGCCTGAAGAGAGCTTCGACATTGGGGTAGAAACACGTGTCGTGGAGATATAAGTAATTAGTAGAAGAACAAGGATTTAATATCAATCTACTTAGTAATAACCTGTTAATAATGCAAGCAAATTAAATACTTGATTGTATTTTGATTTTTTTAAACTCAATTTAAAGGATCTTTGGTATTTCAATTTTACAGTTTTGGTTGGTCAAGTTTTGTCTTATAATCATATCAAAAAATGACAGCTGTGAAATAATATTGCAAAAATAAGGATGTTCTGAAATATGTTTTGAATACAGAATTCCTTACATTACTAATAATTATTAATACAATTTAGTACTGTACCAATAATGATATTGAAAAAACTCGAAAATACTTTAAAAAAACATGAAAAAAATTGTATTCAAAACATGTTTCAGTACATCATTATTTTTCTTATTTTACAGCTGTCACTTTTTGATTATTTTTGAAATTCAGATCGGTAACAGGAGTTTTATGTGACCCAAAAATGCCTATAAAACTAAAAGGAAAGGTATACCAGACTATTGTTAGACCCGCAATTATGTATGGCTCAGAATGCTGGACTGTGTACAGCTCCTACTCTAGGCAACTTGAAACAGCAGAAATACGAATGCTTAGGTGGTCGGCAGGAGTATTTTATCACTAAAAGATAGAAATAAGAGCTCACGCATTCGTGGTAGCCTGGGGGTCACTGACATAAATAGTAAGCGGGAAGAGCGACAACTGAGATGGTACGGGCACATAAGACGGAGACCACCAGACCATACGGTAAATCAGGCAATGTCTGTTGATCTTTCTCGACAGCCGTCCAGAGGAGGACCAAAGAACTCCTGGATGACTCAATGCTCCAAAATTCTGCAGAGAAACGGTCTAGATGAAAGTGACACCCAGAACCGAAGAATATACAACCTGAGAACGAGAAGAGCCGACTCCAACAGCCTACCTAGGCAATGAGTTGGGACAGTGCCAGGAAGAAGACTTTTTTATTATTTTTACATTGTTTTTGTTTATATGGTCCATCACTAAGTTTATATGGTCCATCACTAAGTTTATATGGTCCATCACTAAGTTTATATGGTCCATCACTAAGTTTATATGGTCCATCACTAAATCAAGTCTTGATTCTGGCTTTAAACTATACTCGTTCATATATAAGAGTTCACGACCATTAGTCAAGAAGAAGATGTTTCTATAGTTTTGTTATTGTAACCGGCGTAAAAAAAGGGATAATTATTTAAGTTGATATTCTGGAGTACGTTTTTACCATCGATAGGACAGTTTTGAATATCTTTTTTTTCGTGTTGAGTGACTGATTTTGGTTTTTATCGAGATATCGTTTGTGCCTCCTAACTGGATGGTGTTATTGTCAAAGCAGGGAGAAGAATCTGGTGCGATGGGCAAATATTTTTGAAGTTATTATGGAGATGTAGTATTTCCCGCCGAGAGGGGTTCGTTGCCATTCTATAGAAATAAGTAAATTCTACTTAATGGAAAAACTACGAACCTGGAAATAAGGATTAAATATCTATGCTGTGAATTGTTATTACCGTGTAGGGTACACACCCACGTCCCCTAAATATTGTTAACATGCAGGGTCAACGACCGATGAATCAACCTCTGGATATGTACAATTGTCACATACCAGAACGTCAACACTGTTTACACGCAAATAATATTTACATCGCATTCCAAGGTAGAAAGAGAACATATCACGCCGTCTCGCCGTTTCGACAATAAATATCCTACCCACTGTAGTATCCGCAGCGCTTCCGACCACCTCAGCACGCGCAGGAGTGAGATCGAGATATACCTCGGACGCATTCACGCGTCCCGTTCTGAAATTCTATATATACCTACTTATCGATGAATAAAGGCACTTGTTATTATTCGCTTGACCATTCATTTCTGTTTACTATTTATTGATTATTTACTCTCACTTTTTTCGCATTCCTGAATCGACGTATTTTATTTTAAATACAAAACAAATCAAAATCATCACGACGTACGACTAAAGCATACCGCTAAATTGATGACCCCGAACGAAAAGGAACACAGAATTCGACTAAAACGAATATAGCGATGTCAACATCAACATCATCAGCACGTCCTACTAGGACACACGCTAAAACCGTATTAGCCCGACTATAGGGCGATTTGATTACAAGGCAACCCCTATTTTTTAATCAGCTTTTTGGAGAAAAAAACATTTCTCTCACCATTATAATTTCTGCGCTAAAGTTGTACGTCGCCGTAAACTCAACCCATATCGAACCATCATTCGCCTGTACCAACCCATGCTGCCTTTAAAATTATCTTCTTGTATATTTTCGTTTCTTGCAATTTCGCGAGCTTTCAACTGTAATGCTTCTCTTGTTATGAGGAGCACCTTTCCGCGTTTTTCCATGACGTAGTCTGCTACCTTCCTGTCAATCGATTCAAATCGTCTTATCTTAGGCCCCCGGAATGCTTTTCTTGAGGAATGTGCATTCATTAAGTCATGTTTTTGTAAACGCCAACGTCTAACATTATTTTCCGTGATACCAAATTGTCTGGCAGCCGCACAGTTGTTGGTTGTTTCTGCAGCGCGCACCACCATAACCTTAAAATTGGAATCATTGCTTCTGCGTATTCCTTGATTCACTTGATTTTTTCGAGCACCTCGTCTTTTAATATGGTCAGTTATAATATTTTTTTAGGTAGCAAACATGAAAAACGAAGCACAGTACAAAAAAACAGCTCAAAAACTGTCAGAACTACATTATACTACGCACAGGCTATGTGTAAACAATGATGCCTTTTGAACACTCTCATTACAATGTTGCCATTTCGCTAATCGCGAGTAGTGAATTTATTGTTACCCACTACGTTTGTGATTCGAATATAAGGCGACCCCCCTATTTACGTATCGCCTTTTTAAATTAAAACCTCGCCTTATAGTCGGGCTAATACGGTAAATAAATAAATAACTTGATATTCTAATATAGAGTCCCACAAAGAAAAAGCCAAAATGTTTAATAACAATATACTCGTATATTGGAGCATCTGTTTACATCAAACCGTGTTAACCAAATGCTTAATATCTCAAGCCATCAATTGGGAACGGAGGTAAGATATAATCGATTTTTTTTTCGCTTCTTAAATCAAACTAACGTGCCCGGTCATTATTATTGTAGTTTTTGGTGCCGAATGTTGCTCTGAAGCCTTATTTCAGGTCACGATTTGGTAATCTATTAGCAAATTTAATAAGTTAAAAATTATGCGAGAAATTTAATTATAATTCATTGCACAATTAAATGATTCGATTGAAAGATGGTAATGGTAATTCATTGTATAATTAAATTATTCGATCGAATGATGGTAATGAAAATAATGATAATTCATTGTATAATTAAATTGTTCGATTGAAAGATGGTAATGAAAATAATGATAATTCATTGTATAATTAAATTGTTCGATTGAAAGATGGTAATGAAAATAATGATAATTCATTGTATAATTAAATTGTTCGATTGAAAGATGGTAATGAAAATAATGATAATTCATTGTATAATTAAATTGTTTGATTGAAAGATGGTAATGAAAATAATGTTAATTCATTGTATAATTATATTATTTGATTGAAATATGGTAATGAAAATAATGATTATTCATTGTATAATTAAATTGTTTGATTGAAAAATGGCAATGATAATTCATTGTATAATTAAATTATTCGATCAAAAGATGGTAATGAAAATAATGATAATTCATTGTATAATTAAATTGTTCGATTGAAAGATGGTAATGAAAATAATAGTGTTTTATTATATAATTAAATTATTCGATTGAAAGATGGTAATAAAAATAATGAGAATTCATTGTATAATTAAATTATTCGATTGAAAGATGGTAATGTAAATAATTATAATACATTGTATAATTAAATTATTCGATTGAAAGATGGTAATGAAAATAATTATAATTCATTGTATAATTAAATTGTTCTATTCAAAGATAGTAATGAAAATAATGGTAATTCATTGCATAATTAAATTATTCGATTGAAATATGGTAATGAAAATAGTGATAATTCATTGTATAATTAAATTATTCGATTGAAAGATGGTAATGAAAATAATTATTGTATAATTCATTATATAATTAAATTGTTCTTTTCAAATATGGTAATGAAAATAATGGTAATTCATTGTATAATTAAATTATTCGATTGAAAGATGGTAATGATAATTCATTGTATAATTAAATTATTTGATTGAAAGATGGTATTTCATTGTATAATTAAATTATTCGATTGAAAGATGGCATTTCATTGTATAATTAAATTATTCGATTGAAAGATGGTAATGAAAATAATAATTCATTGTATAATTAAATTGTTCGATTGAAATATGATTATGAAAATAATGATAATTGATTGGATAATTAAATTGTTCTATTGAAAGATGGTAATGAAAATAATGGCAATTATTGTATAATTAAATTATTCGATTGAAAGATGGTAATGAAAATAATGAATATTTTAAATTTTTTTATTTAAAAACTAATTGTAAATCCTACCAATTTATATTTATTAAACATTCATTTACAATACACTCTCTCCAAATTTTACGAATAATTGAAAAATACGAGTATATACATTTTTAAAAATCTAAATTAACTTAAGTAATTTTACTTTAATCTGAAATTGACTAAAGAACACATAATTTACTGAATATTTCCTCAGTCAGAATTGTAAAATTATATCTGTGTCAAGAACAGATAAAAACATTTGACGAGGGATAATGGTGGATTCACAATTATAACCTCTGAAAGAATTAAAAAATTAAACATTATAACGCCATGAAAACCCGTCATATGCCCTATTTCGACTTAACATTTTACTATATTTTGCAACGTATATATGTTATGGTATAAATTTTTCGGAATAATACTAGGCGGAAAAATGCCTTTGTCATTCGAAGGAAGTAGCAAAGCGCGAGACGCGAACTTGCGACCTTACGCACAGAAACCCAGTGCGTCACCGCGCGGCTATGCATCTTTATATTGTAAGACACTTTCGTTGCGTGCACATTACAACCTGATAATTTTTTTTGCCATGCCATTTTTTTGCCATTTTTGCCAAGAGATTGCTCTTCCAAGGAATGATACTCGTAAGTCCTCAGAACTCGGTGCGTTTTTTCGTATCACTATTTTAGATTTATATCAAATCGCAATCATTTATCGAGATTTGCTATTAACTGGTCAGTAAAATGAAGTCTGACTGACTACTTTAAGTTTATGACATTTAAAATAATTAAAACTGTAAGACACGATAAAAATCAAGATGTCCTTTTGCATTCATTGCCTTGCTGGTTTTTGAGTGATTCTTATTTTTGTGAAGCGTTTACTAAAATGTATATATCTTAGTAAATATTAAAAATATTGTAATGAAGATCTGCATATTTATTTAAAATAATTCAATAATTTAGTTTAGCATGGTAATTCTCCCAACATTTTGCTTTATGGAGAACAACATCATACTACTTACACTTGTACCATTTCTCACATATTTTCTCGTGCTTAAAACATATTTTATTTTTTGCCAATTGATGAAATATGTATCAACGTTATGTTTGACATGCGCTTTGAGAACTTGTTATACTAGAGAAAATGTAGCATGGTCCCTGTGACAGTTCACAAATTTGCTCCAATACAACCTTATAACGACGTTCAGTAATTTTAATTATTTTATCAACTTTAATATAAGCCTCGGTTCTAATAAATAGCAAGTTATTTATGTAAATACATTACATAAAACTAACAATAATGACAAATTAATACATCTTGTTACAAATTTTTAAAAATATGTCGGTTTGTTAAAATCGAATAAAATTTGGTGACGTTTGTCAAAAGTCACTACGTTAGTTTGCATTGGCTAGGGATGGGGTATACGATCATTGGATTTTCGATTTTTTTATCCCTAAAATAAAATGTTCGTAATTACAATAGTATTCATTCATAGTAGATCTTGGCCTATTTAAATATATATACAAATCATACAATACATTAGAAAGTCAGTATAATGAAAATTAGGAATTAAAACGTCAGTTTAGGGAAAAACAATTTTTCGATTTATAAAAAAAACGATTTGATTTGTGAAAAAAAAAACGATTTTACCCCATCCCTTTGAGACATGACATTTCAAACGTCACAGGGACCATCCTATACTTTCTTGGGTATAGGAGAATCCTACGAATTCCTTATTCTATTTGGACACTGTTACTGTAGTTAGTCTCCGAATTCATATTCCAAAAAAGAACAATTCAACCTTTTATAAACAATTCAACCTTTCAAAGATAATCCTCTGATTTGTTATGGATGGGTAATGAAAATGTGTATGAATTGATTTATGATTAAATTTCTTACATAATATGTAAAAATCTTCAAGATCTGGCACTTCACTGCACACGAATGACGGAATTTCAGAAATTTAATCATAAATCAATTCACACACATTTTCATTACCCATCCATAACAAATCAGAGCATTATCTTTGAAAGGTTGAATTGTTTATAAAAGGTTGAATTGTTCTTTTTTGGAAATATATATTGTATCTTCTTCTTATTTTAGGCATGTTGGCCTGTTATGGTCCTGCATCATTGTTTGCCTCTTGTGTCGTCGACTACTAACTGTCTTTCCATCTTTTGGGAGGTCGTCCTGGAGGTCTGCTTGCTTGGGGGATACTATCCCTGGCCATTATTACGGCTCTTGGTTTCGCCATTCTGGATACGTGTTCGTTCCAGAACCTTCTTCTCTGTCGTCCCAATCTAATAATATCTTCAACTTCGCACGTCCTTCGGATTTCTGTGTTTCGTACTCTATTACGAAGGGTTTGGCCAGCGATAATCCTGAGTACCTTCATTTCGCTGGTTCGAAGGAGATTTTTGGTTCTGACAGTGTCGGCTCTGGACTCTATGCTGTATATCATTATGGGGCGGACATATGTCTTGTATATCCTCACCTTGCTTTGGATGTTCATATACTTGTTTTTTCCAGATAGTGTTTTTCCAGATAGTGTCTAGAACACTATCTGGAAAAGATATCGATTATGTGAAAACACGTGACCGGGACTCAACTTAAATCTATTTGATCACATTTACACCACGAGATCAGGATACAAGTGTTTTATGTAGATTTTCCCCTCTCACCAAGATAAACAGAAAATAAAAAATATATTATTTAATGTTATCGACTCTCCACTGCATCTGCATATGTTAGATATGAGCAAATATTTGACCAATTAATTCACAAATATGTTAGCTTTATTAATAAGCTTGTCTTATTTGCATTGCCATGTAAATATAGCGATGATATCTTCTGAGAAAACATATTAAACTTACATAAAACGACCGACATCTAAAATTGAGCACTGTTAAAAAAGTATAGGGTGTCCCGATAAATGCGCCGGATTTAAATTTCGCGCCATTTTTTTTATAAGGTTGGCAGTTCTAAACATTTATATAAATAAATATAGGTTATTGATGGCAACATATGGTACTCGTAGTATTTACATACATACTACGTTTGGTCAGTGTTATTGCATGGAGTGGAATCATGGACCCTCAAAGTTGGTAATATGAACCGACTGGAAGCATTCGAAATGTGGATGCACCGGAGAATGCTACGGATACTCTGGACGGTTATGGTCAGCAACACGAGGGTTCTTCAAAGAGCCAAAGGTGATAGAGAGTTGCTGGCTAATATTAAATTCCGAAAGGTGTCCTACTTGAGTCATGTACTTAGAGGAGCAAAGTACAAATTACTGCACCTGATCATCCAAGGCAAAATAGAAGGCAGAAGAGGTGTTGGCAGGAGGCAAATCTCCTGGCTCCGCAATATACGTGATTGGACTGGCCATAAGGGGCGTTGGAGATCTTTTTCAGGCTGCTGGGGACAAAGATATCTACTTTCAGGTGATACTCGTATTCAACGTTGGGGGGACCTGACATGATACTGGGAAGAAGAAGAAGATGTACATACGTTATTTAAATACACTCCAAAACACATAAATGGCAGAAAATACATTTAAGAGAGAAGCTATCAAAAGGTCTGGGATCATCTCATAGCATCCCCCCGGTCAAGATAGACCCTACTAATATAGGGAGAGCTCAGCAGCGAAGACACCAGATGTTTTTCAGCCCACACCCTTGCACGTGTAGAATAAGAAGAAAAAAAATTATTTCATATGTGATATCTGTCAATCTTGCGATTAGTAAATACGAAACGTTATACGAAACAACACCGAGTTGTTGCAAGGGAAATTTTCATGTCGTGTAATCTCAAGAAATGTGAAACATAATTGACAAGCAAGATCGTGTAATTTGACACCATGCGACTTCTTTCTTTGAGATTTTTTAATGTCGCATGTGTATGCCAATAAGCCATAAATAATGTCGCACGTGTATGCCAATAAGCCATAAATAATGTCGCACGTGTATGTCAATAAGCCATAAATAATGTCGCACGTTTATGCCAATAAGCCATAAATAATGTCGCACGTGTATGCCAATAAGCCATAAATAATTCATGAACTTAAAAGACGGAGATCTAACCTGTTATTGCTACAATCGACCCACAATTATGCAACGATTTTATCTTAAATTTCATCAAAAGGTCAAGAGTTTGCCAGCAGAGACTTGGTGCGCGCATTTGTCTGACATTTTATTCCATACATAATCGCGACATTTGTACTTTACAACGAACTAAAAATATTATCACTTTTCGAATAAACAATGTTTTTAATTCAAAAACTAATAACGCTAAGTATAAATCCGGCGGTCTTATTGGGTTATCCTATATAAGCACAAAAATATATTTATTTTGATACACAAAGCATTCTTGGATAGATTTCGTTGAGACGAAATTTACGTTGCTTACTTCATTTCAAACGTGTTGAATGTATATTTTTATGAAATGTAATAGTTTAGCGCATTTTTCCTGCGATTGTTTACTCAAATCGCTAGAGTATTTTTTTAGACGTCATTTGGAAGTTGTAACAAAGTAAGTAATTTTATCGGTACTCGATGAATTTTTACTACGGCAAAAAGAAAATGTGCCATAAAATAAACTTAATTAGTAGGATAAAATTAATATATAGACGATATAAAAGTCTCAACTGAATACAATTTAAAAAATCAACAATATACAAGTACTCGGCGGTAAGTAATACACATCGGGCTTAAGAAAGATACTGTCGGTCATAATTGGTAACTTCGGCTTTGTAGAGCGTCGTCTCTGTCACACGATGACGGCCATAATGACTGTCAAATCGCGACGGAATATGTGTATGAATGACAGAGACGACGCTCTACAAAGCCGAAGCTAGCCGATTATGGCCGACAGTCTCTTTCTTATGCCCGATGTGTATTACTTACCGCCGGGTACTGTATTCGTATTAGCAGATACGTTTTTCTAACAAAGAAGAAACACAACAATCATTGGACGTGACAAAAATATGGCAGTTATGAAATTAAATATGTCATGTGAACAACATGCGAAAAATACGTAATATGTTCCTCATCATACAAAGAATCTTCATCATATAAACCACACTCGCAACCGGGATCTTATACAATACCGTATGGTAAATGTAACTAACCAACATGCAGTAAACCACTCACACGCGATACAAGATTGACACTTTTGTTTATTAATTTTTTTATGTTAAATTACGGTTTCCTATGGTTTGAATACGGTGTTACTCCCCTGGAATGACACAGGCATTTTTTCCGCATACTATTCGGGGATATAAGGATACACATGACGTCGGTCATATCTATTATTTCAGAAAAAAAAGAAAAAAAACATGCCGGTATGCTCCAATCGTCTCATTTCAAGTGTACAGTCGAATTCAGTACACCTGATGAGTTTGCTGAAGCGCAATTTTTTTCTTTTATTCAGTTAAAATAAAAGAAAAAAAAGAAGAAAACTTTACGGCGCATCACTTTTGGCGAGGGGATCATGGACTACGAAGTCCAGCAACAACGATATTTACTTGTCTTGTTAATCTTTCTTCATTCATTCATTCCACGTGCCTAAACCATCTAAGTGCTTTTCTTCACCACAATACTTTTTATTTTACATTTGATACAGGTTTAACCCGATTATATCAAATAACAAGAAAAAAATAATTATGAAGTCTAAATATACAATATCATAATGACAACAGGAACAATGTCACTTTGTGCTTCCTTTTAATTATTGTAGTAATTAATACCTACAAAGTTTATGAAGGGTTTAATCCTCAATTTATCGACCGAAATATGGAAGATACGATATCAAAAAATTCATTCAATAAGATCATTCCGTGTGCGAGTGGTGATGTTCTTAATTCACGATGGCGTAAATAATTTTCCGTTACATTAACCTTTCCCTTCCTGTACTAAAACAATCCGCGCGTTCTGGTGCTGTGTATTCAATACACATCAATACACATGTAAAAATGAGCTATTTAAAATCGAAAAAATAAGAATATTCATAGCCAATCGCTTAAATTAATTAAATTTGAAGTCAAAAGTGATAATAATTGAAATTGAATTGCTGAAAACGCGAAAAAAAAACATCGGACGACGTTCACAAAACGGGCGAAGCGATCACCTCGAACGAAAGCCGACTGGCTACTAAACGAGAGAAGCGACTGAATTGAGATTCTATTCTTGCGTCTCCATATACCGAAGTAGAGTGAGACGTGAATAGCGTCGCTTCCTCATCCATAGCGGTTTTTTAGAATGAATATACCTACGTCACACACGTTTAATTGTATCGGTGAATTTATTCCCGATTTTCACAAAATATCTCTGATGTGGCCGATAAGTGCTAATTATTATTAATAATATTTTTGTCATTCAATGCGTAAATGTATTACGGAGGAATACCTAAAATCTGAACCCAGTATTTATTATATTTATAGAGATATTAAAGTTTTTAGAAGCAATGTGTACTCGTTACACATCACAGGACAGGAAGGGTTAAACAAAAGTCTGTGAATCAACAAGAGGTTTACTATTTTTTCCCGTTAACAGTTTGTTCATGTATAAACAGCATATGCTTTAGCGTTTTAAGATATATACGTACTCGTAGATATCTTAAAACGCTAAAGCATTAATATCCAAGCAAACAAACATCAATAAAGGATACAGCCAAGGGTAATGCCATACTCTTTGCAATAAAGGTGTTTCAGAAATATATTTTGAATTCGCTCAACTATCAGGGAATGGTGGATTCCTCACGTGTTTCAAATGATTGAGTCAAGTCGTGTTTATTTGTTCCATTATCGTATCTTAATATTAATTAATATAAAAACAGGATTTCGTTTCTCGTTTATCGCTTTTTAAGGAAAAAAACAAGAAGATCCGCCAAAAAATACAAGATGTTAACAAACGTTCATCGCCACCAAACTGGTTTTGTTTCAAGTATTTGGGTTTTTTCCCATTTTGATTGAATAATTGTTTTGCTACATTGTTTAAATGTTTTTTAAGATAAAAAAAACTATGCTTTTCTCAAGGATTTGGTATTCTCCATTGTATTCCTATTTAAAAAAAATAAATGGCTATTTCTTAATTATATAAAGTAAAAAAATATAATTTTCAGTCGATGTTAGTGGCCTAGTTGGGATGTGTCTCTTCAAAACCGGGAGTTGCGGGTTTGTCTCCTGAAGGCACCAATAAAAAATAATAAATATATTGATAAAGAGTTGTATTTTGTTGTATTAATTACACTTTCGTTATTTACAGATTATTTGGCGTATTAATTGCCTTTATTAATCTCTTCCAACTAACCAAAAATATATTACAAAGAATGTTAAGGAAAACCAGAGTGAAACCCATTTAAAAAAATCAGGTACTTTCTCAGACTTTTAACAGTTTAACCTTTCCTTCCCTGTGTTGGGTATCTTATACACGTTGCTTCTAATAACCATCAATATCTCTATAAATATAATAAATACAAGGTTAAGATTTTAGGTATTCCTCCATAATATATTTACGCATTGATTTAAAAAATAATATTAATAATAATCAGAGTTTATCGACTATATCGTGGGTATTTTGTGAAGATCGGAAACAAATTCGCATTTAAACGCTGTGAGTGCCTCGACCTTGTGTCTTGACGATAGGTGAAGAGTATGCGGGAAGCGCGACACTATATTCGCATCTCACTCTTGCATACTCCACTGAATTGCGAGGAGCTCAATTGTCTCAATCGTCGCAAGCGTAAGCCACGCCGGGGTAAGCCACTACTGCTCCGCGCCGCAGTTGTTTCTGGGCTTGCTAATAGATTAGACGTACGCCCGTTCCGTGAGCGTTGCCAGATGGTTTTTTAATGTTTTCAGCAAATAAATCTCAATTATTATAATTTTTAACTTCAATTGTAATTAATTAAGGGGATTATCTATGAATTTTCTTATTTTTCCTATTTAAAATCGCTAATTTTTGATCGCGTACTCACTACCCAACACCGGAGCGCGCGTTTCAATTTTAGCACCGTAAGGGAAGGGTTAACACGTTATATAATTGATCCAACCATACTTTAATTGATCTTCATCTACCACGCCCTCAACTCACATTTCCACTGTATATTTATTGTGTTAATATTTCTTTATTCATTCGTTTCAATGGTCCAAACCATCTCAGAGAGTTATTCTTCATCTTACTCAACATATCATTTTAAAGTTCACATTCATCCCTTAACACTTCATTTCGTATTCAGTCATACATCCCCCCCCCCCCCATGGATTCGTATTCTTCTCGTTTATTCGACTAATTTCAGTATTGTTCAGGAAACGTTTCACTCCCATACATCTAAGTTGATACATAAATCTTGTGGACTATCAGCTTGACAAACTTTGATACAGTCGGGTTCGAGTGTATATGTTTTAGGTCCCATTTACTTTGTTACCTATCGCTGCAAGCCATCCAATATCTTTTGTAACCCTTCCATCATCTGATAAAATGCTACCTTAATAACAAAATTCTTCAACTCGCTGTAATATTTCATTACTCACCCGTATATCGCATTTACTTTTCATTTCACACTTTTCCATATTATTCTCACATGTTTACCAAATTATCTATTAAAAAAATAATATTCAGAGTAACATAATATTTTTAAATTATCTCTTGAACATAAATAAAGTTGGCGCACATCTGATAACTCTTGGAAGCTAGTTTGTTTGCCTATTCCAATAATTCTTAAAAGGTTACTAATTCTTAACCGGTTATTTTCGACATGTTGGCTACACTTCCGTGTAGCCTGACCCTTCCCCTCCACAACGAAACCGGTTCGAGGTCAGTACGTTTAGAAGTGTCGACGCGACAACACGTTTTGTGAAAAATGTCAATCCAATCTCCCGCCAAGTGCGAAATAAATAATGCCGGGCAAGAGTTTTTGAGGCGCTGCAAACTCCATGGAGATGAATTTCTCCACTCCATCGTTACTGGAGATGAAACTTGGATTGCACACTACACGCCTGAAACCAAAAGGCAGTCTCAACAGTGGCGTCACACCTCTTCACCCTCCGCCAAAAAATTCAAAACCACAATTTCAGCCAAGAAAATCATGGCATCCGTGTTTTGGGACTGTCAAGGCATAATTTTAATTGAATATATGCCTCAAGGGGAGACCATCAACTCTGCAAGATACTGTGAGACCCTAAAAAAATTGCGAAGGGTGATTCAGAAAAAGAGGAGAGGCATGCTGACAAAGGGAGTCTGCCTGCTGCACGACAATGCCAGACCACACATGACCAAGAAGGAACTGCTCGCCTCGTTTAAATGGGATGTCCTGAACCATCCCGCGCATTCCCCTGACCTAGCACCTTCAGATTACTATCTCTTTACCTCCCTGAAGCTGCACATGGGTGGAAAAAGGTTTTCAACCGACGATGAGGTAAAGGAGGAGGTGGAGAAGTGGACGGAGGGGATGGCGGGAAACCACTTCGAGGAAGGCATCAAAAAGTTGATACCCCGCTTCACCACCTGCATTGAGAGGAATGACGACTATGTCGAAAAATAGCTTACATATGTACTACGGTAACCACGTAATTTTTTTGTTTAAATAAAAAAAATTGTAACCTACAAAAATTCAGTACACTTAGTTTCTGGATATGCCTCGTAATACTCGATTACTAGAGCCAAAGATAATATTGTTGCAACGTCATTTTACGTGCAACGTCATTTTACGTGTGACATGTCCATAGCATCAATTATGATAAGTTGAGGGTATCATATGAGTTGGTGAATGGACAAGTTATGATAAAGGTGATTAAAAAGACATTATTTGGTGGTGAACCAATCAGTGGAAACTTATTATGATAATTGCTACTTCTTGGAAAACATCGCGGAACAATAGAAAACGTATTAAGTTTATTGAAAATGACACCTTGAAGGAAAACCGCAAGTCAATTACTTGAAGAAAAAACCAGAAAATTCTTACATTAACAGGGATGAGTGTTGAGGCTTATGGTGGAAAAATTATATTTTACCTCATTAATAATCACTCATTCATCCTAAACGTCATCATTTGAAAATAAGGATACGAATTTCCATCAGGAATGACTCAAGGAATGAAAATACCTTTATTTTATTATATTTATTTCTGTAAATGTTTTTCGCAATATTTGCTTACAATGGTTGATGATTAATATGAATATCATAAGAGAATCATCCTTGCAGTGATTTTGGTCACTGAACGGCTCTTGATAAGCAACGTTTCCTCTAAGGCAGTGGTCCCCAACCCCCGGCCCGTGGACCAAATGGTACTGGGCCGCGCAAGGGCCTGCTTAAAAATCAAAATTACTTTTGTAAAATCGAACATATCCAATAAAACTTAATTATAGCTTAAAATAATTATTCCGTTGAAAACCCCTTCACGCTAAGTTACCACCGACCTTCCGACAATACCTGTTCGAGACAACAACTCTGCCGGTGTTCTGGATTAGAGTCATGGCGGAATACCCTGAGATTGCCACCACAGCACTAAAATCCCTATTGCCATTTCCGACATCCTATCTATGTGAAGCGGGGTTTTCTGCAGTGACAGCAACCAAAACAAAACAAAGAAATAAACTGGACATAAGCAAGACACTTCGGGTGTCACAATCTCCTATTACCCCCAGATGGAACCATCTCGTTTCAATGAAGCAAGCTCAGGGTTCTCATTGATTTAGCATTAAGTCAAAATATTAAATCTGTTTTTATTCATTTTTAAGGGGTAACTGTATTTTATTTTGAAGGCATGTTTAAACACGATTCAATTAAAAATATTAAATCAAAAGACATAAAACTTCAACTGCAAAACTTAAACAAAAGAAAATAGATAAATAACTTTCAAGTTAATATATCTGCAAGATATCAGAATACTCGTAACATTAAAATCCCGATATTAAACCCTAAGCATTCTCTAAATTATTTTCTCTATCTTGGAAAAAAATACTTTCAACCTTCCGTTGAACCTTAAAAATATTGAAAATACCCATCAATCCAAAAGAAAATTAAAAAATTATTTGAAACTTGATAATCCTTCATTGTTATTATATATTTTTTCTTCATTTTTCCCACAAACCTTGTGTTTTCTCTACTATTATTTGTCAATATCACTTATGTACCACAGTTGTAAATTTTATTATTATACTCGTATATTGTACAAATATATTGTTATTAAATTAAAAAAAAAAACTACATTCAATGTTCCCCCCCCCAGTGGGCCGCGGTAAAATTATGAAACATTGACCGGTCCGCGGCGACAAAAAGGTTGGGGACCACTGCTCTAAGGTATGCGCGTGTGCGGCCGTCTGTTAAAAATTGTCCGCACATATGTTTCTATCTTCCGCACACATCTCAAAGAAAGGAACTTGTAACCATATTTTGTTTTGCGCAATTATATATATTATTTGATATTTTATGATGGGTTCTCAGGTTCCTTTATTTGAGATATGTGCGGAACATGGAAACACTATGTAGAGTCCACGCGGCGTAAGGAAAGAATCTCATGGACTGCAACAGCAATTAACATTATCGGATAAGAAAATACAATATATTTTTTTATATTGTATGTAACCTACATATTTGAAAAATGTAATTTATGATTTCGTAGTACATTATCTTGACTACTTAGTTTTATCTATGCATGAATATACATATTTGCGCACTTCCCTCTTTTTTTTCTTGCACATACAAGTTGATGGGCCGCACGCACAATGAAAAAATTAGGGGGAACCTTGTTGATAAGTAAATTAAAAAATTAAAGACAGCCCCTGTGGCCTAGGGGTAGAATTTTGGTTCTAATTTCCTGGAAATGATCCCACTGAATATTAAGCCAATATATAAACTATTGTTGGTTACTTATTTAATACTTCTGTCATAAGTCATCATTAACTTAATAAGTTGTGAGATTTAATTAAAAGTATGTACCACGTGAGACAACCCTTGTTTTACTTTACGATTTCGGACAAGTTAATTACCCATCTCATAATCTCCTCTACACATTTATCAAAAAAAAACTGAGACAATTAAGCAGTACTAGCATCTACTTAATCTGTATACTTTGGTAATAAAGCCTAGCTATTATGTTAATCAGCAGTTCTCAACCTTTTACTGGCGGACTTTTTGGCATCCGTCTAAATTGCAAAACAATATACGTTTACAGTAAAAATTTTGTGGAAAAAATGAATGAAAAATGATTAACGAAAAATTAAATATGCTGTGCAAATGTGAGTAGAAGGCGTGGTAGAGGAAGACCAAGGAAAGGATTACCACCTGCATTCGATTCCTGGAAAATGCATACTAGCTCCCCTCCCCCCTACCAATTCGATTCCTGGAGAATGCATACTAACTCCCCTCCCCCTACCAATTCGATTCCTGGAGATTGCATACTAACTCCCCTCCCCCCTACCAATTCGATTCCTGGAGATTGCACACTAACTCCCCTCCTCCCTACCAATTTGGTTCTTGGAGAATTCATAGTAACTCCCCTCCCCCCCACCAATTCGGTTCCTGGAGATCGCATGGTAACTCCCCATCCCCCTACCAAGTCGATCTGATAAATACAAGGCGTTAATTTTTCTCTAACATTTATTGGTATTATTTATGGAATTATTTTATTTTATACGTGTATATACAAATGAAGTAAATGCGAGATATGGGTGAATAATGAAAGATTGGAGCAAGTTGAGGAATACTGCTATTTGGGTAGTAATTTCTCAGAAGATGGAAGAGCTAAGAGGGGCATTTAACGGCGTGTAGCGATAGGACATAAAGTCAATGGGGCAGTAAAACATACGTAATCGAAACATAAAGCATTAGTATAATGCAGAACAGCAGTATTTTGGTGCCAACTTTGATATATGGGAATGAAACGTGGACGTGGAAAAATACTGAGAGGAGCCGAAGAAATGCTGTAGAAATGTGTGCATTAAGAAGAATACATTGAGGGACAATGTACTACAAAATACGGAACGAAGTGATAAGGGTTGAATGTGAACTTAAGACTGAGTGAATATGCAAATATGCAACGAATGAATGAAGTTTGGGAACCCTAGTTTGGGAACCTTTGGTGTAGATAAATATACACCGCATGGGTTTATAAGACTATTCTAGTTCAAGATCGTTTTAAGCGACTGCTGTCTCTGGTTTTATTTATTTCATTATATATAACTTCACTTTATAGTGTACAATATGTAGGACTTATTGCTAAGTGGCAATCTCTTCCAACCGACCATACAATTATCTTACGTTAAGTGTTAAGTCAAAGGCAGAAGATTAGCATCATTAATGTAGAAGGAAAGGCAATGCAATATCAAAATAAAAAATCAAACACAAATTTATAAAAAATCTTCAATATTCTTATTAAATTTACATGTTCAAGGGTGTGGGCAGAAAAATATCTGATTTACTCTCGGCCGGGTTCGCCCTCTATAAGTGAAGCTGTATCTTGACTGAGATGTTATGAGATAAGCCCAAATCTTTTGATAACTTTAATCTTAAATGTATTTTCTTTGAGTTACATGGCTGCGCGGTAACGCATTGGACTTTCATACGGAAGGTCGTCGGTGTGAACCCCGTACAGAGCTACTCACCTCGAATGACACAGGTATTTTATTCGCCTAGTATTCGGGAATATAAGGATACCAATAACTTCTTCTTTTTTTTTAAATAATTGATATGACCGAAGTCATAGGTATCTTTAGTACCCTCAACCACCAGGCAGAAAAAGTACCTGTGTCGTTCGAGGATAGTAGCCCAGCGCGGGGTTCGCACACCGGCGATCTTCCGCACAGAAGTCCAACGCGTTACCGCGCGGCGTATTCGCTCATATTTATTATTTCAAAAACAAAGGAATAAAAACATTCCGATGTACTCCAATTATCTCAATTTGGAATTTCCATCGGTTCCAGTACACCGGTGAATTCGCTGGTGTGCAACGGCGCACTTACTTAAAAATGATAATAAAAACAGAACTAAACGAAAACGCCAAGACACAGCTTCGCTTTTCAAGTGAATTGACGTTGGAATGGCGAGGGGATCCTCGACTACGAGGCCAAGCAACGACAAAAAAATTCTTTGACATTATCCTGAAACACGAGTATATATGTGATTTCAGGATATACGAGTATTTGTATGAGTATATGTACATCTATTTTGCTACCAATACACTTATGTTTATTTAACTACAAACCATTTATTGGGTATTAACATAAGTTGAGTCCGTTTTTTTTCCAAATTAAGAGAACAAGAGGACACAACTAAAAAAAATTACAACAAATTAGTCAATAATGTATTCTCCTTCATTATTTTACAACAAATTAGTCAATAATGTATTCTCCTTTATTATTTACAACTTCTTGCCAACGTTCTACAAGTTTTTCAATGCCTGTGCGATAAAAACCATCCGGCCTTGACTCTAAGAATTCGTCCAGCCATGTCCGCAATTCAACGTCATTATTGAAGGAAAAACCATCGACGAGCTGTCATTTCATTCATAGCATCTTAAATGTACACTTCGCAAATATCGCGAGCAGCTTTGGCAGCTTTATTCCCTCGATTGAACGCGAACAGAAGGATATGTCGAAAATGCTCACTTTCGTCTATTTGATATTCCATTTTGAAGGCTTGTAATCAAATAAAATAATATATGTAACGTAAAAGCAAATACAATATCTTGTATAGTAGAGCAGAAAATTTTCTTTCGAATGACGTAACCTTTACCATTTTGTTTTACTTTTGGTGCTCATTTTTAAATTAGGAAAAAAAACGGACACAACTTATGTTAACACCTAATACTTAACATATTTACATATATTACAATTTCATTAAAATGTTGTATTTTTTCTTAATTTCTTCCCTAATTCTATAACTTTGTTCAACAAAAAACGAACACAACTTATGTTAACACCTAATATCAACCTTTTTTTATGATTTTATTACTTTTTTTTGTATCCTTCCCAATCTAAAGCACGAAGTACGGTGACTTCTAAATTAACCAAAACAAAACATTAATTACACAACAAAGCGTAAATTAAAACCGCAAAAAGTAACAATATAATTTTGTAAAAAAAAAAACTTCATATCATCACGGAAACACGAAGATGGTCAGAATTTTTAACAAAAAATCTAATTTATAGAGTCTTAAATAATCAAAATTGTTTTGTAGTAAACCTGTATATTTTTGCAAATTTTTCTATGAAGGTGACATTAGCAAAGTGAACCCGTGCAAAGGAACCGGTCCTTTTTCAGCAAAAAAATTAAATCAAACAATAGTTAAGTGCCAAATTCATTTAATGGTCGGGTATGATAAGACGATTTCACAGATTATGTTTTTTTCTTAAAATATCAATAATAAAATTAAAAGTTGAATTATTATTTTTATTTGTATTAAAATAACTTTTATGCATGGAAATAAAACGTGAACGTTGAAAAATACTATACTTAACAAAATATAGCATGGTCTCTGTGACAGTTCACAAATTTGCCCCAATACAACCTTGTGACGACGTTCAGTAATTTTAATTATTTTATCAACTTTAATATACGAGTAAGCCTCGATTCTAATAAATAGCAAGTTATTTAGGTAAATACATTACATAAAACTAACAATAATGACAAATTAATACATCTTGTAACAAATTAGCAAATATTTGGCAGTTTGTTAAATCAAATAATATTTGGTGACAAAGCCGAAGTTAGCCGATTATGGCCGACAGTCTCTTTCTTAATCCCGATGTGTATTACTTACCGCCGGGTACTGTGCGTTAGTTAAATTAGTATTCCAAGTTAAAAAAAACGGAGTTCTTAAGAATAGTTCTTTCAATTACTTGACAGAAGTAACAAAATATACATTTCTATTACCATTATATTTTAGCAATAACTCAGTTAAAAATGTTTGCAGTGTTAAGTTAGTTTACATGTTGGCCGACGTTTCGAAAGCGTTGCAGCCTTCATCCTCAGGGCGATGTCAAAAATATTACTAAATACCGGTTTTTTTATTACTTTGATGATGTAGGCTGTTGCACCTTTGAAACACCACCCAACGTTACCACCCAACCAACCAGACAAAAGTAAATGAAGCAAGTTACATGGTTGCATAAATCATTCAAATGACTATCCATCCCCATGAAATTCATAAACACATACGTGAGCATATGCTCACAAACTGATATAACCGACTCAATACTTTGTGTCAATTAATGAACACTGTTAATTGTATTCTTTTTTTTTTTAACCTGGCGAATTTATTGTCATGTGGCAATCTCTTCCAACCGACCAGAAATATGTTTTTATAGGCCCTAAGTGTTAACCAGACAGGAATCCTATTTTAAAAAATCTGGGTTTCAGTGGGGATCGAACCTGCAACCAACCAACCAACTTTCTATTGCAGGGTAAAAATATGCAACTAATATAAGACAATTTTGAGAAACAGCAGATATAAATTATAAAGATTTTTTTTATAAATAAAATATTACAAATGAACCACGCATAATCAAGAAGAAGGGTTTAAGAATGATGTGAAGAAGAAAAAGCGACTGCTGAAGTAAGAATGGCGACGGTTGATAAGGTTTTGAATGAACTAATGATGAATGTTTAATTTTTTATAGATAAAATATTACAAATGAACCACGCATAATCAAGAAGAAGGGTTTAAGAATGATGTGAAGAAGAAAAAGCGACTGCTGAAGTAAGAATGGCGACGGTTGATAAGGTTTTGAATGAACTAATGATGAATGTTTAATTTTTTATAGATAAAATATTACAAATGAACCACGCAAAAGCAAAAAGAATGGTTTAAGAATGATGTGAAGAAGAAAAAGCGACTGTTGAAGTAAGAATGGCGACGGTTGATAAGGTTTTGAATGAACTAATGATGAGTGATCATTTTATTTTTTAATTTATTTTTTTTATCCACTTTGCACGGATTTCTCCTGTTACACAAAGAGGGTCTGCTTCTAGCGTTAGCTTATTCGTTAGGAAGAATATCAGGCAGGATTCTTCTCATACTGCTAGACGGTGCCGAGAATATATCAACAGTGTCATTCAGTTGGTTCAATATCTCTATAACACGCGTGACTGAGTGTTTAGCCATTTAATACGTAATTAAATTAAGTGGACACGGATCTATGTAATCGCTTAAATTGTTGCGACAGAAGCTGTAAATGAATTTGGAGCCGAAACGTATGAAATTAGAGTGATTTGTCTTTCATCTGAGTGTTGCTTTTGAAAATATAATTTTTAGTTTATTTATGAATTGAAGGTTCTTATAAAGAAGTACGACCTCCATAGTCTACCAAATCGAGGGTTAAAGGTTCAATTTCCGTTGGTTAAAAAATATATTCCAATCTAACTTTAGGAAAGGAAAGAATAACGAGAACTAAAACAACTTATATGACCAGATTGCATACTAGAGGTTGTGGACGAGACAAGAGTTGTGTGCATGAATAGAAAGACGTAGAGATCTATCATCTCTGTTTACCCTAAAAGAGACATGCAGAATGAGGTAAAAAAATGTTCTGAAAATAAAACTTTATTTCGTTTAAGGCAGCAGAACAAGTTCAATAAATCCTTTTGCGAAGATCACAGCTTCTGTCATTTATTAATTTGTATTCACAATATGGAAAAATAACTCATACAATTTAAGGCACAACAACCTTAAACATGTGTTTATATCCACATTATTTAACTCGTAAATATTAATTTATGTTAAGTTAATAGTATTTTATGTTAATTGTCAAGTAATGTGAGAATATTAATGATTGATTAATTCAACTGGAAATAATAAGCAGATCAGAAATATAACGCCCTTAAATCAAGGCTACGATTGGGTCTTAGACACTTCTGCGTGTTTTTTTCTGTGCAGTACGCGTTCTTACAAAAACTTTTCAGCACGATAGCATTTCAACGAAAGAAAGTTTCTTTGTAATAACAGAACATAAAAATACTTAGTTGAAACGTCTCTTACAAAACACAGTATTTCGTATAAATTCATTGTAAATATTTTTACATTTTAATCCTTTTAATCGCACGGGGCCGATCATCGGCCCCAACTAGTGTACGCGAAAAATCTCACGGAGCCGATTATCGGCCTCAAAGTTTTTTCATGCAAGGTTTTATGTTGAACAAAAAAAAATTGTTTTATGAAATATGAAAATAAATTATTATTTTACACTCTACTCTCAACCTAACCTAACCAGACCTAACGTAATCTAACCTTACCCAACTAGTGTATGCGAAAAATCCCACGGAGCCGATCATCGGCCTTAAAGTTTTCATGCAAGTTTTTATGTTGAACAAAAAAAAATTTGCTTTATGAAATATGAAAATAATTATTCTACACTCTACAGGGAGGTCTCCACAAAAAATAGGTTTTAAAACTAAATATTAACTGAGATAAAAAATAAAATATAAAATACTTTTTTTTTGCCAAAAAATGCTGGGAATTTTCGTATGCAAAATATGCTGGGATTAAAAGGGATATATCTGGTGGACTGATACTCGTACAGCCTTTTTACCAAGCAACCAGCTCATCTCGGCAACCTTCGTGACCTAAGTGGGCCTTGAAGGCCTTCATGGTAAGGCGCATGTCTTTCAACTGAAAAGTTGTGGGTTTAATCCCCGTTGGTACCTAGATATTTTCAAAAAGGATTTTTTGTCAGATTTTCACTTCAAGCCTCTAAAATAACTTTGTGATTGGTTTAAACAGATTGCCATATGGTAATAAAACCTCCAAGTTGTAGTGTAACCAATAAAAGCACAATATAATACAATGAGATATAGGTAGTCATACTGCAGTGTACCATCATTTTGGCAGATCTTGTGATTGATAACATTTTTAAAAACAATAATATGTTAATTAATACAACTCTCGTCTCCCTCTTAATTTGTCGCATAAGACACAAAATAATATGTACTGTATTACACTTACATTGCTATATTTCAGATATAGGCAAAAGCCTAGTTTACTGGGGACACGACAAATGAAAGGCAACAAACCCAGATCCATTAAAATTGTGTGTCCAAATTAAATTAACTGTGGTTTTTTCGCAAATTATGTTTATTTCTTATAATATGTAAAATAAATAAATAAATATACGTCCTTCGATTCCTCAGACTTTTAACATTGTATTGTTCTATTTTTGTTGTATACAATACAACCTAGTGGGCTTTTACAACGTGGCAATCTCTTCTTCCAACCAGAAAGATGTGAAAGTGGCCTTAAGTGAAAACCAGACTGGAATCCTTTATTTTTTTAATCTGGGTCCAGCGGAATTTGAACCCGCAACCTCCGGGTTGGGAAACAAACGTCTTACCAACTAGCCCACGGAGGTCGCCTTATGTGTACATATTTCTACAAATATTAATTCTTTATATCTAGACCAAGACCTAACTCATAATTCTATTTGTTGTTAATTATGTCAAATTTCAAGTTGACAAAACGTAAAATAATTTTGCACAGAAACATTTGCGTGGAAATGTTCTGCGTAGAAACCTCCGCTCAAAACCGAAGGTGTACTTACGTCCCATTCCGCGTGATAGAACAGAGGATTCGTGACGATGTAAAAACAGGTCCAATCATCAACTAGCAAGTAACAACCTTAAATGAAATATCATTATCTGATGATGATATTTCAACACATCAATGGCAGATCATTAAAATTGTTTTTCTCACTCGTAAGGGTCACCTAACAAATAAAATCTTGTTAAATAACTACATTTTTTCATCTCTTATCTTTTATGTAATTAATAATTTAATATTTAACATAATTATTACATTTATACTTAATTATCTGATAAGAATTCTTGATTGATCTTTAAACGCTGTTCTCTTGTGACAATCGGATTTACTGTCAAGTATTAAAAATATTCGACAACTTAGAGTACACTTATATTTTACAAAAATATCCGAAGAATAGATTGTTGGCTTAAACGGCGTATGAAGAGAGCGTCGGGGTAGGAGGTAGAAACACGTGTTGTGAGGATTAATATATTTAGTGAAATAACAAAGTGATTTATTGTTGAAAATTTTAAATTCATCAAAGGTTTCGTTTTTAACTTTGTGGAACTCCATGTTAGAATATTTAACAATAAATAACTGTTATTTCACTAATTATATTAACCCTTCCTTCCCTGTGATGTGTAACTAGTACACATTGCTTCTAAAAACTTTAATATCTTTATAAATATAATAAATACTGGGTACAGTTTTTAGGTATTCCTTCGTAATACATTTACGCATTGAATGAAAAAAATAATATTAATAATAATTATCCTCAGTGAGATACAGGCAAAAGCCTAGTTTACTGGGGATACGACAAATGAAAGGCAACAAACCCAAATCCATTAAAATTGTATGTCCAAATCAAATTATCTGTTGTTT
This sequence comes from Odontocerum albicorne, assembly GCA_949825065.1. NCBI lineage: Eukaryota > Metazoa > Arthropoda > Insecta > Trichoptera > Odontoceridae > Odontocerum > Odontocerum albicorne. Next base: position 3,696,649 of record OX463839.1, on the reverse strand, counting down.
TTCTCAAATTGTGTATATTTCTTGTCATGTGTAATAATAAATAAAATTAAAAAAAAAATAAAAAAATTAGCACTTATCGGCCACATCAGAGATATTTTGTGAAAATCGGGAATACATTCACCGATACAATCAAACGTGTGCCAGTATCTGACGTAGGTATATATATTCAATCTAAAAAACCGCTATGGGTGAGGAAGCGACGCTATTCACGTCTCACTGTACTTCGGTATATGGGGACGCAAGAAATATAATCTCAGTTCGCTCGCTTCAATAGCTCTCGAGCATCCATTTGAGGTGATCTCTTCGTCCGTTTTGTGAACGTCAGCCGATGTTTTTTTCATGTATTCAGCAATTAAATTAAAATTATTATCACTTTTGCCTTCGAATTTAATTAATTTAAGCGATTGGCTATGAATATTTTTATTTTTTCGATTTTAAATCGCTCATTTTTACATGTGTATTGAATACACATCACTGGAACGCGCGGATTTTTTTAGTACAGGAAGGGAAAGGTTAATCACAGCTACGCGTATGAAAATAACATTGGGCTAGAAACATGTGTCGTGGAGATTAATAAAATTAGTGGAATAACAATGTTATTTATTTTCAATTATTTGAAATTCAGTTTTTCAGTCGTGAATTCTCGGTGGATATAAAAAGTATTTATATTAATATTGTTTTTATTTATAGAAAAACAATCAAATATATCAGACATGTTTGGAGGCTTTCACGGATTTCCGTATCAGTTGTATAAGGTATTTAGGGGTGCTGTACCGCGAGGTTTGACTTATGATGCCGACGTTTCAAAAACATTCTCATCCTCAGGGCTTATTTATTGGAGAAGTTGACTGCAAACACACGTTGAAGAGGAAAACTGCAACATTATTTAAACATCGGCATCAAAAGCAAACCCACGCGGCACAACACCCCGAAAGATTGTATACAACTATTAAAATATGTAGTGCATAGTATAACACTTTCTTAGTATATAGTACAGCCTGGCAGGCTGTCTTAGGAATGGTTAAACAGTTAACGCCGTGTTTTTCCGCGTATTGTGCGAGAAACAATATTTTATATGTGAAATTCACATTGCCTTTGAAGTGGGCACATCACCCACGATTGCGATATTTATTATTAAAAAAATAAATCAAATTCTTATGAAGTTAATATTAAAAAAAAAAAACAATTCAACGACAGAAAATACGTCAGATATCATCCCTTAGGATCATATGCCGAATCGGTAATTTTATCAGTATTTTTTTCAGGGAATCGTTTCAGAAATGTTTCAATGAAACCTTTCAGAAATTACTCCTTGGCAAAAAATGAAAATTATTTTCTGTATATTTCATATAAAATATGGCAAATGTGTTAAGTTTCCATTGGCCTATTCTCGTACTACTAACGAATAATGAATTTAATTCAATAAGCTTAGCATTGCAGTATCTATGCCAATTTCGAGTTTTTTTTTTAAATTTAAAAATATATATATAATCATCAACATCACGTCATGTCTCTCTATTGAAGCATGCTGACATAAAATATATCATCTTCTTTCTATCTTAGCACACATATTTTGTTTCTACCACGTCCATACACTTCTTAATTCAGACTGTCCTATTATAACAGTTTTCCACTATTCTCTTTTTTAAAGTCTTGTTTTTATAGCTCGTCTCAAACATCTCGTGCTTTCTATACTACTTTCAGCTATCTCAGAAGATGTTAAATTTGGGTTGGGTCTATTTTTTAAGGTAATTTGATACTGCCCTGTCAACAGATTTTTACGACACTGCAAGAGCGTACCTAAAGGCGCACTCTCACGATTCAAGTTTAGTTGACCGATTGAAGTTAATCAACAAAAGTTGAATGAAATTTGTAGTGAAGACGCGTTCTCACGGTTCAAGTTTAATTGATCGATTATAGTTGATCAACAAAAGTTGAATACAGGCCCGTTCTCACGGTTCAAGTTTAGTTGACCGATTGAAGTTGATCAACAAAAGTTGAATGAAATCTGTAGTGAAGACGCGTTCTCACGGTTCAAATTTAATTGATCGATTATAGTTGATCAACAAAAGTTGAACATAGGCCCGTTCTCACGGTTCAAGTTTAGTTGACTGATTGAAGTTGATCAACAAACGTTGAATGAAATCTGTAAAGAAGAGGCGTTCTCACGGTTCAAGTTTAATTGACCGATTATAGTTGATCAACAAATGTTAAATACAGGCCAGTTCTCACGGTTCAAGTTTAGTTGACCGATTAAAGTTGATCAACAAAGGTTGAATACGACTTGAATAAGTTTTTGAACCGTGAGAACGGGCGTTGATTAACTCAAAATTAAATAAGGGAAGTTGAGGAATACCAATGTCGGTAGCAAGAGCGGCATCTTGTTATCTAGTATATAAGCTACATAAAAATATAAATTCAGATGTAAAATGGTCTAAGAGAGTATAAGCTGTCCGGAAGTGAATTCGTCAGGAATTGAACCAGGGACGCTTGCTTGCTTAGCACGAATGCTAACCGTTAAATTACGACCGTCGACAAATTTGCAATCTTTTTTAATAAATGCGTTCTAATATTCTTTATTTATATCACGTTTTGTTTCTTTTTTTATTTTGCTAAGAAATTTTTGACACGATTAAAAAATTTACATAATTTTCCGAATAAAATGGAACACGCTCTAATATTTATAAGTCTACACCACGCCAGCCTCAAAATAATCCATATTTGTTTTATACAATCAAGCAATGAAAGAGAAACCGTTAAATACAAATTATACGCAATATAACATCACGTCTTGCGGGCAATGAGTGTTAACTCCTTGAGAAAATGTAGGATGGTTCCTGTGACATTTGAAATGGCATGTCTCAAAGGGATGGGGTAAAATCTTTTTATAATTTTTTTATAAATCGAAAAAAAAAGAAAAGTTTTTATAAATCGAAAAATTGTTTTTCTCTAAACTGACGTTTTAATTCCTAATTTTCATTATACTGATTTTCTAATGTATTGTATGATTCGTGTCTATCTTTAAATAGGCCAAGATCCACTATGAATTAATACTAATTACGAACATTTAATTTTAGGAATAAAAAAATCGAAAATCCAATTATCGTATTCCCCATCCCTAGCCAATGCGGACTAACGTAGTGACTTTTGACGAACGTCGCCAAATATTATTTGATTTTAACAAACTGACACATTTTTGATTGTTTGTAACAAGATGTATTAATTTGTCATTATTGTTGGTTGTATGTAATGTATTTACCTAAATAACTTGCTATTTATTAGAATCGAGGCTTTTATTAAAGTTGATAAAATAATTACCTATGACTTTGGTCATATCCTCTCTTTTTAAACAAAAAAAAATTAATTACTGAACGTCGTTACAAGGTTGTATTGGGGAAAATTTGTGGACTGTCACAGGGACCATGCTACAATTTCTCAAGTATAGTAACATTGAAAGTCGAAATAAAATACAATTTATCTAAATTCTTCTTGCAAAAATATTCGCTGAAATATCTATTACCATTCCTTTGAAGTTTTTCATGATATAATCGGTTTACGTTTTTAAATTTTGTGTACACATTTTAAAATTTAAACAAGTCAATTATTTGTCACGAAAATGGATGGTATAAAACCTTTGTGGCAAAAAATATCGTTTTAAAATGATATTAAACAAGTGACAAAAACATGACTGTTCGTAGCAAAAGAATTCTAAAATAATCAAACATAAATTATAGTTATTCGACTCTTATGTATGTAGTATGAAATATATATATATACATCTTTAAATGTCATATTGAGTGTCACGAGATTTGTGGATTTGATAGCCTTGCAAAAACGAATTGCATGTTTTTATTGCATTAATATGGAATTTTTATTGCCTACCGGTTTATCAAGGAAAAACTCGGGTTGGATTTTAATTCACAAATCAAAAATATTTATTTTTACTGTTTTTTTTAAATTTATGTAGTGTTTAGCTCTCTTATAATAAAAAAACGGATTTTATACATATTGATAGAATAAAGGCCTAACGTACACTACACCGTATAAAAAGTTAGGCATCCCAGGGCTAGAGAAAGTGGTAGTAAATGGAATTATGATTTTTTAAAATCCAAAAAACAGTGGTATCGCTGGGGTTTGATGTATTACTTCACACACCGTATTCACCGGCCCAGCACCCTCCGATTACCGCTTATTGCAGATCCTGCAGAATCCCTTTAAGGTGAAGAACTTCCCTTACCTGGAGGTCTGTAAAAATCATCTGAAGTAGTAGATCGAATGACGGCGTAAGTTAGTGAAACATAGCGGTGTGTACCTTACACAATAAAGTAAAACCTAAATTTAAAAATTGCGTTAGAAAAAAACGATAAGTTATAAACTTTTGCAAAAAAATATTGTATACTTGAGAAAACGTAGCATGGCCCCTGTGACAGTTCACAAATTTGTCCCAATACAGCGTTGTAACGACGTTCAGTAATTTTAATTATTTTATCAACTTTAATATACGCCTCGATTCTAATAAATAGCATGTTATTTAGGTTAATACATTACACAAAACTAACAATTATGATAAATTAATACATCTTGTAACAAATTATCAAAAATGTGTCAGTTTGTTAAAATCAAATAATATTTGGCGAAGTTCGTCAAAAGTCACTACGTTAGTCTGCATTGGCCTGGGATGGGGAATACGATAATTCGATTTTCGATTTATTTTATACCTAAAATTAAATGTTTGTAATTAGTATTAATTCATAGTGCATCTTGGTCTATTTAAAGATAGATACAAATCATACAATACATTAGAAAATCAGTATAATGAAAATTAGAAATTAAAACGTCAGTTTAGAGAAAAACGATTTTTCGATTTATACAAAAAACGATTCGATTTGAAAAAAAAAAACGATTTTACCCCATCCCTTTGAGACATGACATTTCAAATGTTACAGGAACTATCCTACATTCTCTCAAGTATAGTTATTGTTATTTCTATTTAATCGGTGGTAGTTTTTATTTATCTGCCTGTATTACGTCAAATAGACAGTTAACCTGAGGTGGTATATGTGGGTTTACTTTTTATTTTGTTTTCTGCCATACGTTTTTGTTTTTTTTTTCTTTTTTATTATATTTATTCTTTAATCTAGATATGCGGGGGTGTGGGATGGAAGCCCCCTGATGCCCTTGCGGTCGGGCTCGCCCTACATTGGTGGGGTGTATCTCGGCCGTGGGAATGTTTGTGGGATGAGCCCGGACCTTTTGGTGTACTCTCTCTTGAATGTATTTTTTTCTTTTTTTCTTTTTTTGTCATCTACTATATTTATTTTATGTGTTTATTTTTTTGTATATATTCCTGCTTCTACGTGTTTAAGGGTGTGGGCTGAAAAACATCTGGTGTCCCCGTGGCTGGGTTCACCCTATATTGGTGGGGTGTATTTTTTTGGCCGAGGGGATGCTATTAGATGAGCCCAGACCTTTTGATAGCTTCTGTGTCTGATGTATTGTCTGCAATTTATGTGTTTTAGAAGTGTTATTCAGGTGTGATCTTGTACATACTATGTTGCTGTCAATAAACCTAATATTTATTTATTTATTTATTTAAATATCTATGGAATTTCTAACACTAAAATATTGATTAAATCTATTTATACTTTTAAATACACGTTGACATTCAGTTGTTTGTTAACTATGATATTATGTTAATATCAATCTGTCATGTAGGCTTGTTTGTTATTATCAATAAATATTGTGCGTATTGAATTTTAAATGAGACTTGACTTTATATTTTTGTAAGCATTATATAACGAGTTTTCGACGACGTCCTTAGCCTCGTTGGTAAAACACCTGTTATGTGATGGACACTTATCTTATTTTTCAGTCCATAAAGTGAACCTTAAAGGGTCGCCTGTTTTATCACCAGAATGCATGTTAATCTATAGAGATTTCACAATTCTCTTAATTTATTATTGGACTCGCTTCATATCCCCTGCAGATAAGTGAAACGCTAGAAAAGTAGTTTCAGTTTATTATTGGACTCGCTTCCTATCCTCTGCAGATAAGTGAAACGCTAGAAAAGTAGTTTCAGTTTATTATTAGACTCGCTTCCTATCCCCTGCAGATAAGTGAAACGCTAGAAAAGTAGTTTCAGTTTATTATTTGACTCGCTTCCTATCCCCTGCAGATAAGTGAGACGCTAGAAAAGTAGTTTCAGTTTATTATTGGACTCGCTTACTATCTCCTGCAGATAAGTGAAACGCTAGAAAAGTAGTTTCAGTTTATTATTGGACTCGCTTCCTATCCCCTGCAGATAAGTGAAACGCTAGAAAAGTAGTTTCAGTTTATTATTGGACTCGCTTCTTATCCCCTGCAGATAAGTGAAACGCTAGAAAAGTAGTTTCAATTTATTATTGGACTCACTTCTTATCCCCTGCATATAAGTGAAACGCTAGAAAAGTAGTTTCAGTTTATTATTGGACTCGCTTCCTATCCCCTGTATATAAGTGAAACGCTAGAAAAGTAGTTTAGTTTATTATTGGACTCGCTTCCTATCCCCTGCAGATAAGTGAAACGCTAGAAAAGTAGTTTCAGTTTATTACTGGACTCGCTTTCTATCCCCTGCAGATAAGTGAGACGCTAGAAAAGTAGTTTCAGTTTATTATTGGACTCGCTTACTATCCCCTGCAGATAAGTGAAACGCTAGAAAAGTAGTTTCTACCTCTCAATAATATTTTTAACTCCTCAATAATAATAGTGGGCTCAAATCCCATGTTACAAGTATTACACATTTAAGAAAAGGTTGCTCTCTAAACGGCAGTATACATTGTCCATTTATTATTGGCATTTATTTTAATATCATTTATATTAGCATTACGTGCGGAATTCCAAACATTAATTAATTCAATTGATACTCCCCCACATATTTGTATTCTTGATGTAAAGATCTAGACGACTGTTACCAGAAGACAATGTTGTTAGATCATGTTGCCGTTGTGAGATATAAAGGGTCTTTCGAATTGAGCAGTTTAGATAAATCACAGATGGCGTCGCAAACTTGCCTGGGCCTTGTGACATTTGAGAAGTGTAATGTATGATATTTATAAAACTGGATTCGTATACAATACAACAACGCGTTCAAATTGAAAATTATTTTATGTAACAAAATATGAAACGTTTATACAAACAAAAATAAGAAATATGAAACGTTTATATTTTTCCCATGTCCGTCAAAAATATAGATCAACTTATTTGCATGATTCCAAATAGCTTTGAAACGTCATGTACGATAATTTTTACGCAAGTCGAATTATCTTGTTTGCATATGAAATTAGAATGAGTTAAGCCAGTATTCGGGCATTGCACTGCACGGCGCTGTCAATTGCTGTCCAAGACTTGTCTCACCTTGAAGTACTCATACGCTCTGAATATAGGGCCGACACACAAAAAGCGACACAGTGAATCGGTTTACTGATTCTTAATTATTTTATTTTATTTACAACATTTTCACTCTCCAAAAATCACAATAAAAATAATAAAATAACAATTTATATAGCGCCGTTTAGAGGGCAAACTCTCCTTAAGAACGCTCTAACTCGGGAAAAGAACACATTATTATTGACAGACTGAAAATATACAAAAAATAAATATATACATTAGTAAAGTGTAAGGATATGAAGGTAGTGGCTGCGGGCATAAATTAGGTACTTTTCCGCATCTGTATATGTTCTGAAAAACGTATTCGGTAAGAAAATCGCAGAAAACTTTCCAAGTAACTAAGTCGAAGTGCAAAGAAACCTTTGTAAATCTTCCGATATGTAAGAGTCGCAAATTCGGCTTTAGGTGTAGTGTAGTATTCATATAAATTTATAAATTTAGGAATGACCTCCAAAAAAGGGCTGTTTTTAAGTATAATATTTTCTAAAGTTGCACACGCAACTCATATATCTAGTCAGTAAAATAACTTGTTTCATTCCCGATTTTTCTTTTCCTTTCCTCTCCACCATCCCTTTCTTTCCTTTTGATTGATGATATCTCACTTTATATGAAAAATAATGTTCGGGTGATTGTCCGTCTTTGTGGGGTTCGTGAGCATGTGCTAACGCATATGTTTATGGATTTCGTGGGGATGGATAGTCATTTGAATGATTTATGCGACCACGTAACTTGCTTAATTTACTTTTGTCTGGTTGGTTGGAAGAAATTGCCGCCTGGCAATAAGCCCGCCAGATTGTATTTGCAATAAAAGTGTATAAATATCTTACACAGGACTAGCAATTGCAAAAGCCCTGTTATCATGCTCCCACCCTACTGGATCGATTTGGAATAATAAACAAATTTATTAAAGTGCTGTAATCAAATTAAAATAAATGATAATAAAAACGATTTGGAAAGAAAATGCTATGTCGTTGTAAAATTTGAAGTGTTTTAACTCGAATAAAAATATACCCATGCCACGGCCCTAAATAAAGTGGTAATTTACAATACGTGATGTCTAGCATATCGTGGTATATGAATGCATTACTAAACTACAACACAGAATAAACTATACCACATAAAAATAAACACCTATTGCAAACTTAATGGATTATTGTTATTTTTCATACCGGTTAATTTAGCATTAAAAAGCGTTTTTATCTTTGTTAATATAAAGTATGTGAAATGGGAACATTTAATGATAAAGATATATTTGAAAATGAATCATTTTTCAACTTTGTATTTTGTATCACTGAATCAATAAAAGTTTAAAATTTTCAAGTAGCTACGAGTAATCACTCTTTTTAATGTATATTGTACACTTAATAGAATTTAATTAATGACTCTTATTGACATATTTTATTAGGTGTTAACATACGAGTACGTTGTGTCCGTTTTTTTTTTTCAAATTTAAAAATGAGCACCAAAAGTAAAACAAAATGGTAAATGTTATACGTCATTCGAAAGAAAAATTTTTGTTCTACACGATATTGTGTTTGCTTTTACGTTACATATATTATTATATTTGATTACAAGCCCTCAAAATGGAATGTCAAGTAGACGAAAATGACCATTTTCGACACCTTCTGTTCGCGTTCAATCAAGGGAATAAAGCTGCCAAAGCTGCTCGTGATATTTGCGAAGTGTACGGTGAAGATGCTATGAACAGAAGTGTTATACAATAAAACGCAATATTTTAATTAGAAAGTAAATTCCAATAAAAAAATCTATGGCATTGTATAATATAAAATTATTTTCAAAATCGTCAATGATTCGACTAAAAAATTAACGTCAAACTTGATTCAAATAAATAAAAAAGAATAATATTGAATAATTGTGATATTCATTTCAAATGGTAAATAAAAAAAAATTAAAGGAAAACTGTAGTTTAGTATTTAAACTTAACAGAAAAATAATAAATTGTATTTTGCTAATTTTAAAAGCATTACTAAGTCAGTACATCGATCCGAACATCTGGTGAACAGTTATATCCCGAAAATCTCTCCGCTCTTGGCCGAAATCGTCCCATACCTCCCTCACCCCCCAACCGTTGAAGCGTGTATATCGGTACCAGTTCGAACATCATTTAGTCTTGTTTGTGCTCCCCTGAAGATGAGGTGAAAGCCTTGAAACCGGTAGGGTTATACCGTTACAAAAAAGTGAAATAAACAGTGTTTGATAAAAATAAATTACAAAACCACCACAACGTTAATGCCTTAACTATAAACAACACATTACTAAAGCCCTCTTTTTCTAAAACGGAAATTTCCCGGCATGAAGAAAAGCTCGTAGGTTCGGACTTCGCTTAGGGATATTCTTTTTTTTAATTATATATGTTAATTAAAACGTTTCCCTTTAAGTAAGGATATATATTAAAATAATATTTTTTTATGGAAGTGGAGCCTAGGTGTTACAGACATCAACAGTAAGATGGAGAAGAGGCGATTGAGATGGTATGGGCACGTTGGACGAGCACCTGATCATATTGTGAACCAGGCAATCTCCATGGATCTTCCTCGAATAACAACCAGAGGAAGATCAAAGAATTCATGGGTGGTGCAAAAAGATAACCTGATGCAGAGGCACGGCCTGGGGGACGTAGTCCGGGACAGAAGAGCATACAACCTGAGGACGAGGAGAGCTGACCCCAACAGTCTTCGCAGACAGTGAGTTGGGATGGAGCCACGGAGAAGAAGAAGTTCTTAGTTGTTTATTGATTATGTATTTTTATATGGCTTGTGTTTTAATGCACCCCCTTTATGGAATAAAATATTATTTTTATTCATGTAGACGGACAAATGAGTTGGTGACCCTATATATAGTATTATAGAATATGTACGTGGTTAATAATGTTTATATTATGCCATTCTTCGACTGTTAAATGTTTTTAAACTCAATATACAGCCTTGCAGTATGGATATCGTAAGATATGACGTGGTGCGGTTCAAAAACCTTAAAACCAGAGGAAGACCAAATAATTCATGGGTGGTGCAAAAAGATAACCTGATGCAGAGGCACGGCCTGGGGGACGTAGTCCGGGACAAAAGAGCATACAACCTGACGACGAAGACAGCTGACCCCAACAGTCTTCGCAGACAGTGAGTTGGGATGGGGCCAGGGAGAGAGAGGGAATAAATTTTTATTGAATAATATTATTGTAATATCGGCATCGATTGTGGATAAAATAAATAAATCAGCATGAATGTATGCTTTACAAAAATGCGATCTGGCGGCCTCCATGGCCTAGTTGATAAGACGTTTGCCTTCCAACCCGGAAGTTGTGGGTTCTCGTTGGCATTTAGATTTAATAAAAAGTAACTCAGTCTGGTTGTCATTTAAGATTTCTTAAGCCCCTTTCTGGTTGGTTATAAAAACTACCTTATGTCAATAAACTTACCCATATATTGCATCTAATTAACATAACTATTAAATTCCCCTTCATCTCTAATCACTTTATTTCCTATTCTGTTATACGTGTACATTGTCACCCTACAAAAATACACTATAAATAAAAAGGTTTTTGAAAGGAAGAAGCGATGAAAATTGTGAAGAATATGCTACCTTATTGTAGAATTTTAAGCATGAAAAATTCAATGAAATATTAAACACTTTCTCTTATTTGATATTTCGAGATTTGCTACAGCCCTATAAAGAAGCAATTTACAGTACGTGACTACAATACCGTGATTGAATGCATTGTTTAGCTATAACAACACAGAATAAAGTACGTCACGTATAAATAAACACGCCACATATAAATAAGCCTAGTGGATTTAACGCATGTCTTCCAACAAGAGGGTTGCGTATTCAATTCCCATTGAAACCCATATTTTATAAAAAAGAAATTCCAGTTTATTTCTTCAGACCTTTAAAACATATTTCTGAGCAATTGAAAGAGACGTGGTGTGGGCTGAAAAACATCTGATATCCTCGCGGCCAGGATCGCCCTCTATTGGTGTGGGTGTATCTTGACTGAGGATGAGATGAGCCTAGACTTTTTGATAGATTCTTTCTAAAATATTTTTAGAAAGTACGAATATGTATGTAATTTCAGGATATAACATACATATGTACATCCAATGTTGCTATCAGTAAACCTATATTTATTTATAATTATTATTTAGATAGCCACATAACAACACCCCATGTTGTACCGTATACAACGAAAGATTTAGGCCTCGGCCACACAGGTAGGAGCCTCGCTTGATGCGAAGAGCTACGCTGCGAGCTAGGTGACATATCCTAACGAACCACCGCACCCCATACTATCGCAATGGGCACACTGCACGCTTCGCGCCACACTACATGACGATTAGTCACCGAGTGAATCTCCTAGCGAACAGACGCATTGGTTAATTTTATTGTGTCATCGTGATTTTACAAGATGTCGGAAGTTTTAATGATAGCTGTGTACAAAAGGGAGCCGTTGTGGAACACATCGAGCAAATTATATAATACAAATATGTACCTGTAATAAAATAACTTTGGCATGAAGTTGCACAGGAAGTAAATAAAGATGGTAAGTTGAAATTAAATTGATTAGTTTTGAGAGTAGCATCGTGTGTTGACTCAACCGCTCCCAACTGTCAAATGAATTTGTGCGTAGCACTTTGGTGGGGCCATGCATGAAGTCCCCTAGTATATGAGTCACTTAAAACCTAGCTTAGCACCTAGCGAATCACTTTGGTGTAGCCTCGGCCTTATACAAATCAATGATACTCGTATTAACCGAAACGTAAGTTTACTGTGGACAACGAAAGTCTAATGCTATTCAAAAATATTATTGGGAAAACATGCGATTTTTTGTATCGTGGTTTGCGGTCAAAATACATAGTTACAGAATGGTCGACATTTTATAACACATTACTTCCGGTAGATTGACAGGTCAATACTAATGCATGTATTAATTCCACGATATTTTTCCCCACCTTGTTTTAAGGTTTTTGAACCGCACCACGTTATATCTTAAGATCTCCATACTGCAAGGCCATATATTGAACTAAAGAACCTTTAACAGTTGAAGAATGGCATAACGTTGTTAATCACGTACATATTCTATAATCTATAGGGTCACCAACTCATTTGTCCGTCTATAATCTATAGGGTCACCAACTCATTTGTCCGTCTATAATCTATAGGGTCACCAACTCATTTGTCCGTCTATAATCTATAGGGTCACCAACTCATTTGTCCGTCTATAATCTATAGGGTCACCAACTCATTTGTCCGTCTATAATCTATAGGGTCACCAACTCATTTGTCCGTCTGGGTGTACCAGATATATTCATCTCATTCATCGCAAATCCTAATAAGCCAGAAATGAAAACAAATTTGGCACTCCAACATTGCATCAGATGTTAATGTGATTCTTCCATCCAGCATTGAAGCTTCGCCGAGAAATATATGCGATGATGATATAGCAATGTTTGTAAAATAGGGTGAACCAGATATATTCATTTCATTCATCGCAAATCCTAATTAGCCAGAAATGAAAACAAATTTGTCATACGGTGAAGAGATAAACGGTAGCCTAGAATTGGTTGCGCGTATCTTCAAGATTAAATTGAAGATATTAATGGATAATCTTATTTATCCATTAATATCTTCATGTTAAAATATGTGGTTATCCTACAAAAAAATATGCAATTCAACGAAAAGAGGAAGTTATATTGTAATATAACACGTTCTTTATATAGATATATAGAGCAGGTGTCTTGTGAGCTCAATGTTCTCACCGAGGTTAATTTATCAGGTAGAAGTTAATTAAATAATATAAATCAATAAATATGGTACAGATATTGAGGATCTGTTATGGTGATCGTAAAAAAACTCATTAATTGATCTATATTTAACTCTAACTTTGAATTCCAACGATAAACCTAAGTTCTGTAAAGGTCGACACTATAAGTGTGACCCTAGAGTGTTACTTTATTATTTCCTAGGTTTAACTTGTATCACACTATGAATGTTAATCAAATTATAAATTTGCAAGTAGAATATTGCTAATTTATTGTCATTTATATATATTTTTTGCAAACACACTACTTTCGTATTATCCACATGCGTACATGAGGAGTTAACATTAAAAAGGATCATGTCTATCGGATACAAAAAATTAGTCGATAAAGCAGATTTTTTTCTTATCGATGGTACGAAGCCGTTTAACATTTTCATTGAAATGACAAAAGTACATGAATCATTTTAAAATCATAATAAAAAACCAGTATTTTTTTTCAAAAAGAATCTTGTCCAGGCTTCAAACGAATCAAAAAATATCATGTCCGAATTGACTAATCATAGCTTTCCGATTGTGTCTAACTTTAAACCAGTTCACCAGCAACTGTCAGTTTCAAATCGTATGTGCAGTGTAATGTCATTATGCAGCTTTATCTACCTACATATATTTATATTTTTATAGTAATATTTCTTCTTATTTTGTAACACTTTTCTTATTTTACGAGTATTTGATTAAAATAAAAATAAATTACTCTAACCAATTATTTTTTTATAAGTTTTTGTATAATATTTTTGAAATTGAAGAAAACACACCATGTCCCAGACCTGTTCAATAAAAAAAGATTAAAGTAGAATGGTTCACTCAAAAAGGATCATGTCCATATTTTAAACTACTCGTAGAATAACTATTTTAATTATTACGATTCGATTTTAAACAACAAATCAAGTCACCTTAAGCGATTTTAAGGATTTCAGATATTTTTACAATTAATTATTATGTCATACGAGTATACTCGTATTTTTAATGCAAACAGTTTTTTTGCGATTTCCCAACATTCTGATTTGGTCGACATGTTCTTTTTTTTAATATTACCTCCTCACATGTCATACAAAATCTTCGTATTATTCGTGCTTCTCGTTTTATCTTCTTGCAAAATCTAACCCACTAATAAAAATCAAATAAAGTTTTCCTTTCTTATAAAATATCAAATATGAACTTAATTTGAATTTAAATTATCAAGTACGAATTTTCTTTGATTGTAAATTATCAAACATGAATTTTCTTTAATTATAAATTATCAATCATAAATTTCCATCATTTTAATACTGCGCCTATAAACTTGATCAAGTCATTTTATTTAACTAAACAATATATACATGTTGTCATACATAATTTACTTGTAACAATATTTTCTTAGATTTTAAATTATCAAACATGAATATTCATTGATTGTAAATTATCGAACACGTATTTTCTTTGAGTATAAATTATCAAAAATACGTTTCCATAATATAAATGCTGTAAAACTTTTCCAAGTTCATAAAAAGTAAAACAGTGCGTGTTGTTTCACACTATGAATCTTAAACAAGTTATAAATTTGCAAGAAAAATATTGATAATTTATTGTCATTTATAGTATATATTTTTTACACAGACACTACTTTCGTTTTATCCACATGCATACATATCATACAAAATCCAAATCTGTTCCCATCGTTTTAATAAATGTAGAGAAAAAATTAAAATCTTCACCTTATTTTTTTTTAACCTGGCGAGTCTATAGCTATGTGGCAATCTCTTCTAACCAACCAGAAAGATGTTTTATAGGCCCTAAGTGTTAACCAAACTGGAATCGGATTTTAAAAAGTCTGGGTTCCAGCGGGGATCGAACCCGCAACTTCCGGATCGGCAGACAACTGTCTTACCACCAGGCCACGGAGGTATTATTCGTAAAGCCACGGAGGCCTTATTATTCTTTTGATTAACATATTTTTAGAGCAAGTACTTAAAAAACTTCAAAACTTCAATATTTGAGTCAAATTAATGAATTAATCGAATCATTATTTTGTTTGGAATTCATTAGACGTTGTGATTATTAAAAATAAATGCACTAATCACTATTAAATTCCAATAACTGCATTCTGTACTCAATTTTTTCGTTCAAGAAACTAACGACAAATTAGAGGTTGTACTTATGTTGCAACATTCAGGTAATGAAAATAAATATTATAAACTAGATAGTGGATAGTTGAGAATGGGTACTTACCAGCCACATTCCAAGCGCCTTCCACCTGGTAGGCTGCCGTGGCCACTCCGAACATGAAGTCATCGGGGAACCTGCGTAGTTGCTGGTGGCATGAACCGCTGCAACAAGAACGAAACCCTTCATTAAACGAGATACCAGGGTACACAAAAAATTATGGACACACAGTTTAAACCTTAGGTTCATCTATGCACTCTGTTGCAATAAGTTGTAGACACTAAGTTGTATACACACAATAAGTTGTAAAAGTTGTATACATACAATAAGTTGTATGCACTTAATTGCAATAAGTTGTATACACACAATAATATTATTAATTGCAATAAGTTGTATACATACAATAAATTGTATGCACTCTGTTGCAATAAGTTCCGATGGTAAAGAGATCAAATTTATTCAATAATTATATTAATTGCAATAAGGTGTAATACACACAATAAGTTGTATGTACTCTGTTGCAATAAGTTTCGATGGTAAGGAGATCAAATTTATTCAACGATCGGCAGGTTTTATCTACAGCAGTCTTACGGCGGCTTTTAACAGTGATGTTTTTGTGATACTTGATAGAGCTTCAAAACTATAATAAATAGTTTATGAGTTACAGAAAATTGGGCGTAGTGCCAGGTAGCAATCTCTTCCAGTCAATTAAACAAAAATCATTCACATAATTATGTATTTCTACAAAATTCGTGAACATTTAAGTACATATACACGATTAAATTTCTCTGTCGGGGCAGACAGAGGGCACTGAACGACATATTTTCCTATCTCGATGTATATTTTTAGCCTCTTCTTCATCCATACAAGGTGTGTAAAGGAGACAGTATTGATATTAATGATTATATAAATACTTTAGAATAAAAATGAGAATTCTCGTGATTTTTTTTATCAAACCTCGTACATACCATCTCGCCATTTCCCTGTAGAGGACAGAGCGCCTAATTTTCCTATATCGACACACATTCTTAGCCTTTTCTACATTTATAAAATACAATTTCTAAGATTTCTTCTATTAGAATATGATTCACTTGATCCAGCCATAATTTTCTTGTCCTTCCTCTCACACACCTTCCACTCACATTTGCACTACATATCTGTTTTGTTAATCTTTCTTCATTCATTCATTCCACATGTCCAAACCATCACAGCATGCTCTTCTTCATCTTACTTACCACATCAGTCTTTAATTCCCATTCTTCCCTAATCACTTTATTTCGTATTCTGTCATACCATTGTCAGTCCATGTATTCTTCTCAATGCACGCATTGAATCCATGTAGCATATTTTTTTATGTATTTATTTTACACATGACAAGAAATATACATAATTTGCGCAAAAACAACAGGTAATTTAATTTGGACACACAATTTCAATGGATCTGGGTGTGTTGCCTTTCATTTGTCGTGTTCCCAGTAAACTAGGCTTTTGCCTGTATATCACTGAGGGCATATATCATGAAAAAATAAATCGATACTTCTTTCCGATTTTTTATTATAACATATAAAACCCCGTTGCACATTCTCATCAACCTGACAAACAGTGACATTCAATTACATATGTATTCATCACGCGAAATCAAACTCCTCACACTTCATCACTCCAGACAGACCAAAACATTCATCCCACAATACACCGCACATATATGTACATAATAAAAATAAAATGTGATATTATCAATCAAAGGAAAAATAAAGGGATGGTGGAGAGAAAAGAAAAATTGGTAATGTACTTGAAATATTGTATAAAATTAAAACCATTACCTAAGAGAAATCACCTAGAATCAAACAAGAAAAATCCGCTTGCTTAGTATGAATGCTAATCGCTAATGCTTATAATAAGTAGCACGGCCATCAACAACATGAAGTAAATAGGGGATGAAAAATTAATTCCCATCTACAGGCAAATCTCCACCAAATAACCCACTTGCGCTTCATTCATACGATGAAGGATTCAGGTGTCGTTAAATTAAATAGGACTACGTGTATTATCGACAGTAAGAAAATTTAGTTCACAAAGTTTTTTTATATCAAATGGTTTAGTGAACATTAAATTTTTTTAAAGACAAATCTATTCAAATTATAGATGGGAGAGGTTTTTTGAAATACGAGGCCTATCCAGAAACTAAGTGTACTGAATTTTTTTAGGTTACAATTTTTTTATTTAAACAAAAAAATTACGTGGTTTCCGTAGTACATATGTAAGCTATTTTTCGACATAGTCGTCATTCCTCTCAATGCAGGTGGTGAAGCGGAGTATCAACTTTTTGATGCATTCCTCGAAGTAGTTTCCCGCCATCCCCTCCGTCCACTTCTCCACCTCCTCCTTTACCTCATCGTGGGTTGAAAACCTTTTTCCACCCATGTGCAGCTTCAGGGAGGTAAAGAGATAGTAATCTGAAGGTGCTAGGTCAGGGGAATGCGCGGGATGATTCAGGACATCCCATTTAAACGAGGCGAGCAGTTCCTTCGTGGCGTTGGCCGTGTGTGGTCTGGCATTGTCGTGCAGCAGGCAGACTCCCTTTGTCAGCATGCCTCTCCTCTTGTTCTGAATCACCCTCCGCAATTTTTTTAGGGTCTCACAGTATCTTGCAGAGTTG
>OX463839.1:3607451-3678390 GCA_949825065.1 Odontocerum albicorne | reverse complement strand
AATATATATATATATATATATATATATATATATATATATATATATATATTAATATTTTTAAGTGATGAGAGTATTTAATTGACAAATGTCATAAGCTGGTCAACATAAAACAGTAATTTCTAGTTAGTCAGCCAACAAGTCTACAGTATCTGAGAATAGAAATTAAGCATGATGGGAGAAGGTAAATATGTTATCTTTACGAGTATATCATTATTAATTCGTATCCCTTTAACCTTTCCATTCCTGTGCTAAAAAAATCCGCGAGTTCCGGTGCTATGTATTCAATACGCATGTAAAAATAAGCTATTTAAAATCGGAAAAATAAGAATATTCATAGCCAATGACTTAAATTAATTAAATTTGAAGTCAAAAGTGATAATAATGGAAATTTTATTGCTGAAAACATGAAAAAAACATCGGCCGACGTTCACAAAACGGGCGAAGCGACCATCTCAATTGGATGCCCGAGAGCTACTGAAGCGAGCGAACTGAGATTCTATTTCTTACGTTCCCATATACCGAAGTAGAGTGAGAGTTATACGTGAATAGCGTCACTTCCTCACCCATAGCGTTGTATTAGAATTAATATACCTACGTCACACAATGGCACACGTTTGATTGTATTGGTGAATTTATTCCCGATTTTCACAAAATATCTCTGATGTGGCCGATAAGTGCTAATTATTACTAATATTATTTTTTTCATTCAATGCATAAATGTATTGCGGAGGAATAACTAAAATCCTATCCGACATGGTGCCTATCCGAAAGAGATAGACGAAGACTAGAGGCTTTTGAGATGTGGTCCTATAGAAGACTATAAGGAATTTCCTGGAGAGACCGCATCACAAATGAAGAGGTTCTCCAACGAAGGAGGAAGGCACCTGCTTAGGATCCTGTCCGAAAGGCGTGCAAGATGGATCGGTCATATAATACGACAAGAGGGCCTCTTGCATGCCATAATGGAGGGTATGACCGAGGGGACAAACTCTAGGGGACGCCCACGCCGAGAGTACCTGGAAGACCTGTTGGTGGACGTGCGCTGCTCAACATATACAGATTTAAAAAGAGCCGCACAGGACAGGGGGGAATGGAGGAGAAGAGTTGAAATTGCTGCAAACCAGTCTTAGGACTGCAACCACGGAGAGAGAACTAAAATCTGAACCCAGTATTTATTATATTTATAGAGATATGAAAGTTTTTAGAAGCAATGTGTTCTAGTTACACATCACAGGGAATATTGTATATTTCATTGTCATGTAAAAGAAAAATCTAATCTATATCAATTGCAACCTAACAATATTTTATTTTAATTTCTCAGGCCCTTCCATGTCATTCCCAAAGGCGGTTCTGGTTTCAAGACCTCAGATTAGGAACAAAATTATGTACCTATATTTGTTAAATTTGATTGTCCGACTTGAAGGTTAAAATAATTGCATTACGATACGTTCATAAGAAGCAAAAAATCCTTAATGTTATAAAATTGAAACACGAGACTTCATTCTTACCGGAAACGACACAATTTATTTTATTTTATATTATTTATATAATAAATTAAATTTTAACATTATAAGCTATGTAATCAGGCTAAATGTACATTCTGAGACAGCTGACCTATGTCCGCGATGTTAGTTAAAAGTAAGGCTACACAGATAGGAAAAAAACAATATAGACATTGTATAGATAATTTCTAAATTCCTTATAAGCTCATTAAATATTTTTTCACAAATTTACAGCAGTAGTTTTAGGTAATAAAAAAGAAATTAATTATTTTTTAATTTTTCAGATATGCTATTATATATTATAATAATCTCGAAAATATAAGAAATATTATAATTATTTTGTTCGCCTTCATTCGTTTATTCATTTTACACGCTCAAACCATCTCAGACTGTTCTTCTTCATCTTACTTAACAAACTACCCTTAAGTTTAGATTCATCCCTAATCACTTGATTCCGTATTCTGTCAAAAAAATATCACCCCATTTATTTTTCTCAGTGCACGCATTTCTACAACATTTATTAATCTCTTTTCAGTCTTTTTTCCCGTCTATGTTTTACTCCCATACACACATCCATGATGACAGCTGATCGATGTTTTGATTGTAAAAACTGTTCGTTATGGTATAAAAAAACTACAGAAAAACTATAAAAAATTTCATAGTAAATTAATTTTATATTTCACCTAATAAATGTTTCATATTCCACAAATTCCATTAATAATTAGTGGAATAACAACGTTATTTATTATTAAATATTCTAATATGAAGTTCCAAAAAGTTAATACTGAAGCCTTTGATAAATTATAAAGTTTTAGTTCAAATAACATCCATTGTGTATAGTGATACTTTTAAAAAAGTCTGATTATTTACCAATTATTAGAGTACGTTCTAAAATTACACATTTTTACAATCACAAGTAATTTTTGGGTCATGTTTAGTGATCTTTAGAATCAGGAGTTATTTTAATGGTTAAGATTTTTTGTATTACTTTTTTTTTTCTTTGTAAGGGCTGCCTTATTATTATTTTTATTACTTCCTTAACGACATGCCATGAATATTTTTAATATGTAATTTAGTTTTTTTTTAGATATAAATAATAGAAAAAAAAATCTGGAACTTAAGCGCGCTAAACACGATGCAATATTCTTTTTTTTTTTTTTTTTACTTTTTCGTTGTATAAAATACAACCTAGTAGATATATTGCCATGTGGTAATCCCTTCCAGCCAACCATAAATATGTTAGTGAGGCATTAAGTGGAAACCAGACTGGGACACTTTTTGAATACAATAGGGTGCCATCGGGAATCAATTCCCTAACTCGGGGGTAAATAGACGGCCGTCTTACCATTTAGGCTACAGCAAGATCGTCCATATAATTTTTTTTTCAAAGATTAACATTAATTGGTTGAAGTCGGCATCGAAAATAGAGAAAATTGTTCAATTATAAAATATTGAATATTAAATTGTTTCATTTTCCCACTAATAATATTAATATTCGGAGAACGGTCGGATTAAGTGAATGACATTTTGAAGGAAGGACATGTAAGAAAATTATAGGCGTTGAGTGAATATGGTGCATATATGTTGGAAGAGGCGAAATATGCGTGTCTATAGTAGATAGGAAAGTCTGACACTTCATCTTCTCTGCCTCCCCCAACTAGAAAACGGCGGGATGTTATTTATTGTTTCGCATTTGTGAAATATAAAAATACATTTTTGACCTCACATGAAATGTACTATAACTAATAAAAATATAAAAGTTGGTCAATTACATACGATTTTTGGATCGTGTTTAATATCCATTTTTATCATGTTATTTCCTAATAACTTTGAATACAAATTAACCAACACACTAACCTGCCAACGAATAAATGAGTTCAACATATTTTCTCGTCAAGTCTTAAAAACGCTTATGTAAACTCAGTTACTAACGAGTGCGTAAAAAAGACACTAACGAGTGCGTAAAAAAAAGACACTAACGAGTTCGTAAAAAAGACACTAACGAGTGCGTAAAAAAAGACACTAACGAGTTCGTAAAAAATACACTAACGAGTGTGTAAAAAAGACACTGACGAGTGCGTAAAAAAAGACACTACTTCCGAGTGCGTAAAATTAAAACGAGATATGAAGGTTAAAACGAGGTATGGAGATAATTGAAGGTTAAAAAATCAACTAACTATATTATAAATTATCCTCCCTACACTTCTCTATGGGTTTGAGACTTGGGTTCCCAATAAACTGCACGTTCAAAGCCTTGAAATGTTCCAAACGTTTTTTTTTTTTAAGTTTCATCCAGGTTTTCACTTTAGCATTGTTTAACTTATTTCTGCTTGATTGGAATATATTGCCACTTGGCAATAAATCCGCAAGAATCCGCGTAATGTACTCGTACATGGATGTGGCACATCATTCCAGTTTCAAAAGATCTTTTTACTGATAATTTAAAAGAAATTTTAAAGTTTTACTAAGTAGAATTGAATAAAATATAATAAACGTAAGAGGCCGAAGTTTATTTCGCAAGTCAAGATTCAGTTATTTGAATTAAGTTCGCATGTCGAGGTCATTTTGCTGATGGAGATTATCCAGCAAAATCGCTGATTAAAAAATGAATTGCACATTTTCAACAGCAGGGATCATTAGTTGACTTGCCTCGAGCTGGAAGACCACATACTATATCCACTAGTGAGAATATTTAATGGGTATAAAGTGTTGCTGGTGATCAAACAACTTCAACCGGACGACGTTCAGCTTAATGAGGAATGATTCTGAAACGAAACTTAAGAGACGATTTGCGCCTCTTTCCGTATAAAATTCAGTTGATGCAATAATTGAAGCCACAATATTCAAAATAATACCTTGAATATGCCTCCGTGGCCTAGTCGGTAAAGCCTGTCTTCCGACCCAAAGGTTACGGGTTCGATTCCCGATGGAACCCAGATTAAAAAAAAATATTTAGGTTTTGTTCACTTAACCCTTACTGGCCGGTGATGTGTAACTAGTACACATTGCTTGTAAAAACTTTAATATCTCTATAAATATAATAAATACTGAGTTCAGATTTTAGGTATTCCTCAGTAATACATTTACGCATTGAATGAAAAACATAATATTAATAATACTCGTAATTAGCACTTATCGGCCACATCAGAGATATTTTGTGAAAATTAGGAATAAATTCACCAATACAATCAAACGTGTGCCAGTGTGTGACGTAGGTATATACATTTATTCTAAAAAACCGCTATGGGTGAGGAAGCGACGCTATTAACGTCTCACTCTCACTCTACTTCGGTATATGGAAACGTAAAAAATAGAATCTCAATTCGCTCGCTTCTCTCTTTTTAGTAGCCAACCGGCTTATGTTCGAGGTGATCGCTCCGTTCGTTTTGTGAACGTCGTTCGATGTTTCTTTTTCATGTTTTCAGCAATTAAATTTGAAATATTATCAATTTTGACTTCAAATTTAATAAATTCAAGCGATTGGCAATGAATATTCTTATTTTTTCGATTTTAAATCGCTCATTTTTACATAAGTATTGATGTGTATTCAATAAACATCAATACATATGAAAGGTTAAGATCTTTTCGGTTCGTTGGAAAAGATTGACACATGGTAATAAGTCATCCAAGTTGTACTATATACAAAGACAGTGTAATAAAAAAAATAGAAACGATTTTAGCGCGACTTATGGCCCATCTTAAAAGTCAAATTTTAAGGGGGATGCACCTTAACCCAAAAACACATATTGCAGGTTTCCCAAAAATTGATTGTGAAAATAATTAATAAATTTCCTGCTCGGTATCCTACGGCGGAGCTTTTCAGAGAGTATCAGGTCCTGAACATAGCCAATTTACATCTCAAATCCATTCTCTGACACTACCATCGAGAGGAAGGGAAGATGCAAACTTAGCAGACACACATGATACGCATGGCAACTAATGAAATGTTCACCATCCCTAGAGTTAAAACCTCTTTTGCCCAAAGGCAATATGCTTATTTGGCTCCCATTACATACAATGGCGTGCCGACTTCAATAAAGGTAAAGGTAGGAAAACCATTTAGACAGTCGATCGGAGCGTGGTTGTTATTGCGACAGGATTTTGAGTACTTGGGCTTTCAGGATGAATGACGAGTGGAAAGGATTTATGTGAGCTCGTGAGTGTGGGTCTCTTTCTTGTTGTTTTAATTTTGGTTGTTTTTGTATTTGTGTCTCTGTGTATTTTTTTTTTTTTTGTTTTAAATTTTTATTCTAATGATTGTGTGCGGTATATTGTGGGATGAATATTTTTGGTCTTTCTGGAGTGAAAATGTGTGAGGAGTTGAATTTCGCAAGATGTTTCCAGTTGTAATTGAGTGTCACTGTTTGTCAGGTTGATGAGAGCGTGCAACGTGGTTTTTTTGTGTAATCAAAAATCGGAAAGAAGTATCGATTTATTTTTTCATGCTAAATATCCTCAGTGAGATACAGGCAAAAGCCTAGTTTACTGGGGATACGACAAATGAAAGGCAACAAACCCAGATCCATTAAAATTATATGTCCAAATCAAATAACCTGTTGGTTTTTCTCAAATTGTGTATATTTCTTGTCATGTGTAATAATAATAATAAAAATATCGTCTGGTGACAGTTTTACATTCATAGTGCGATAATAATGCATATAATCAGACAATTTTTTAACATATTATTATGATAAATAATATCAATAATACATATTGATTATATGTTTACAACAAACAGGCGGGAAATATATTATTAATTCTTATAAATATTAAACAGGAAAAGTAAATATTTAATTGTAATCTAATATATTGATGGCTCAATTTAGATGGAAGGAAAAACCAAAGGAAAAAGAACAATTCAACGAAATCATTCTCGTTTAATAAAAATATAAAGTATTGACTTAGTTGCAAGAAATTTCCTAATATTTTTAACGTCAATATTAATGGGTTCGAGTCCCGAACTAGATCGCCCTTGAGGTGAGTTTGATCTCTAAAAGACGCTATCTAAATTTAATTTTATTATTATTATTATTACACGATATTCCGAAGGGTTTTTTTTAAATAACTAAATTCGTTAATTCATTAATTGGTGAATTTAGTTATTTAAAAATTTATTTATTTATGCATTCGAAATGTGGATACACCGGAGAATTCTACGGATAACCTGGACGGATACGGTCAGCAACACAAGGGTTCTTCAAAGAGCCAAAGTTGATAGAGAGTTGCTGACTAATATTAAAATCCGAAAGGTGTCCTATTTGGGTCATGTACTTAGAGGAGCAAAGTACAATGTACTGCATCTGATCATCCAAGGCAAAATAGAAGGCCGAAGAGGTGTTGTCAGGAAGCAAATCTACTGGTTCTGCAATATACGTGATTGTACTGGAATAAGGAGCGTCGGGGATCTTTTTCGGGCTGCTAGGGACAAATATGTCTACTCTCAGGTGATATTCAACGAAGATGAATTCATTGGTGATGGGAACATGTTGAAGAACGTGACCAGGAATCAGTATTGTCCTCGACTTAGAATGTGATGGGTTCAAGTCCCGAGTTAAAGGGCGCTTGAGGTGAGTTGACTCTAAACCAGTGTTCCCCAACCGGTAGTCCGCGGCCCGGTGCCGGGCCGCAGAGACTTTCCGCCGGGCCGCAAACAGTATGCCAAATTTCAAAAAATTCGCCATACAAAAATATTAAATATAGGATTTTCATCCATGTCCTCAATAAAATCGAAACAAAGGTATTCTTTGTTTCGATTTTATTGAGGACAGTCTATTGACTGGACGTGAATGCAGCACTTCGTATGTCAGAGACATCACTGCAACCAAGAATATCCAATATATTAGCAAAGATATTGGATATTCTTGGCTGCAGTGCTGCAGCAGGTTTTCGCATTAGTTTGTTGCAAAAATCTCATGGTTTTTGTTAAATTTTAATTGTATCAGACAACGTTACAATTAAAATTGTTCAACTGTTATATGTATGTTTGTCAATTAAAGTTACATATGTCCATCTGTCACGATATAAGATTAAAAAAATATTAAATAAAAAAAACATTTTTATATCAGTATTAGTGGTCCGCGAAAAAAATATTTTTTTTTTACCGGTCCGCAGGTCTAAAAAGGTTGGGGAACACTGCTCTAAACGACGCTATATAAATTGTCAATGTATTATTATTATTCGGGGTAACGTCAATGTTTATATATGATATAGTGGATAACTTTCGTCATATTTATTATTGAAACACTTACCTATATTACATATGATTGAATTTGCATTTTAAAATACTAAATTTAATGATGTTACTGGCAGTAAAAACTTGTGTAAGAACACTTATTTACGTCAGATTTAGGCTATCTAAGACCACGTATCTTAAAATTTACAAACTATCTCAGACCACATATCTTTAAAATTTACAAACTATCTAAAACCGCATATCTTAAAATTTACAAACTATCTAAGACTACATAAAATTAATACATAAAATTTACAAACTATCTAAGACCACATATCTTTAAAATTTACAAACTATCTAAGACCACATATCTTTAAAATTTACAAACTATCTAAGAATACATATCTTTAAAATTTACAAACTATCTAAGACTACATATCTTTAAAATTTACAAACTATCTAAGACCACATATCTTTAAAATTTACAAACTATCAAAGACTACATACTTTTCAAATTTACAAACTATCTAAGACCACGTATCTTAAAATTTACAAACTATCTCAGACCACATATCTTTAAAATTTACAAACTATCTAAAACCGCATATCTTAAAATTTACAAACTATCTAAGACTACATACTGTTCAAATTTACAGACTATCTAAGACTACATACATTTCAAATTTACAAACTATCTAAGACCACATATCTTTAAAATTTACAAACTATCTAAGACCACATATCTTTAAAATTTACAAACTACCTAAAATCGCATATCTTAAAATTTACAAACTATCTAAGACTACATACTGTTCAAATTTACAGACTATCTAAGACTACATACTTTTCAAATTTACAAACTATCTAAGACCACATATCTTTAAAATTTACAAACTATCTAAGACCACATATCTTTAAAATTTACAAACTATCTAAAACCGCATATCTTAAAATTTACAAACTATCTAAGACTACATACTGTTCAAATTTACAGACTATCTAAGACTACATACTTTTCAAATTTACAAACTATCTAAGACCACATATCTTTAAAATTTACAAACTATCTAAGACCACATATCTTTAAAATTTACAAACTATCTAAAACCGCATATCTTAAAATTAACAAACTATCTAAGACTACATACTGTTCAAATTTACAGACTATCTAAGACCACATATCTTTAAAATTTACAAACTATCTAAGACCACATATCTTTAAAATTTACAAACTATCTAAAATCGCATATCTTAAAATTTACAAACTATCTAAGACTACATACTGTTCAAATTTACAGACTATCTAAGACTACATACTTTTCAAATTTACAAACTATCTAAGACCACACATCTTTAAAATTTACAAACTACCTAAGACCACGTATCTTAAAATTTACAAACTATCTAAGACTTCATACTTTTAAATTTTACAAACTATCTAAGACTACATAATTTTCCAATTTACAAACTATCTAAGACCAAATATCTTTAAAATTTACAAACTATCTAAAACCGCATACCTTAAAATTTACAAACTATCTAAGACTACATACTGTTCAAATTTACAAACTATCTAAGACTACATACTTTTCAAATTTACAAACTATCTAAGACCACATATCTTTTAAATATACAAACTATCTAAGACTACATACTTTTCAAATTTACAAACTATCTAAGATCACGTATCTTAAAATTTACAAACTATCTCAGACCACATATCTTTAAAATTTACAAACTATCTAAAACCGCATATCTTAAAATTTACAAACTATCTAAGACTACATACTGTTCAAAATTTACAAACTATCTAAGACTACATACTTTTCAAATTTACAAACTATCTAAGACCACATATCTTTAAAATTTACAAACTATCTAAGACCATATATCTTTAAAATTTACAAACTATCTAAAACCGCATATCTTAAAATTTACAAAATATCTAAGACTACATACTGTTCAAATTTACAAACTATCTAAGACTACATACTTTTCAAATTTACAAACTATCTAAGGCTACATACTGTTCAAATTTACAAACTATCTAAGACTACATACTTTTCAAATTTACAAACTATCTAAGACCACATATCTTTAAAATTTACAAACTATCTAAGACTACATACTTTTCAAATTTACAAACTATCTAAGACCACGTATCTTAAAATTTACAAACTATCTCAGACCACATATCTTTAAAATTTACAAACTATCTAAAACCGCATATCTTAAAATTTACAAACTATCTAAGACTACATACTGTTCAAATTTACAGACTATCTAAGACTACATACTGTTCCAATTTACAGACTATCTATGACTACATATCTTTAAAATTTACAAACTATCTAAGACCACATATCTTTAAAATTTACAAACTATCTAAGACTACATACTTTTCAAATTTACAAACTATCTAAGACCACGTATCTTAAAATTTACAAACTATCTCAGACCACATATCTTTAAAATTTACAAACTATCTAAAACCGAATATCTTAAAATTTACAAACTATCTAAGACTACATACTGTTCAAATTTACAGACTATCTAAGACTACATACTGTTCAAATTTACAGACTATCTAAGACTACATATCTTTAAAATTTACAAACTATCTAAGACCACATATCTTTAAAATTTACTACGATACTAAAATGTTGGTAAATTCCATGACATAGCATTCTTAAGTGGCTGATAGTAATGGAGTTTTATCAACACCTTTTCCATACCAGATATTGGTGGAAACAATAGCAACATGACTTAAACTTTCCCCTACTAGGCATAGACTAGGCGGTGTTTGCCTATAGGGCAGACTGTTTTATTTTTGTTACAAAAAATATTTCAAGTGTTATAATAAGTAAAAAGTTGATTACTCACGATTTGTTAATGTTTTGCTATGATTTATGCCTTTTTTGATAAAATTCTACATTTCTTTACTAAAATAAAATTCTTCATTTTTTAAATTCACTACACTAAAAAATATAAACTATATAATAACGCTGGGCACAAATTTCATTTCATTATTTATATACAACACAAATTTCTTTCATGTCTAACCAAAATATGACAACTTATGTAAAATGAATACATGTGTAAATTGTAACTGTATTTATAAAGATTTAAATACAAAATTTAGAAAAAATTTATTAGCTTTAAAATTCACAATGAAATCGCGTTAAAATTCCCAATAAACTTTTACAGCACATGAGGTAAATGATGTCAAAAATGTTATAACACAAATAACTTAAATGTTATGGGGAATCAATCCACTTAAAATGGTTGAATAATTATAAATAAAACAACCTATTTAATCGCCAAACCTAGACCTATACATGGTGGATATCAAACGGATCACTGTAGAAAAATAATATCTCGATTAGAAATAATCTTATTGTATATAACAATTGACACAATTATTCATAATCCTCTACAGAGATGGCAGTATCTGTACTTATTATAAAATATAGCATAAGCATGTGTCAAATTGGGAAAATAAGCTGAACAATATGATCACGCATGTACCCGCAATTGACCTACACGAGACGGATTAATTATGCGGATAATTATGTCCTCGGTATTGAAATTAAATTCAAATGTCAATTTTATATAACTCCGTTTAGAGAGCAAACTCTCCACAAGAGCGCTACAACTCAGGACTCGAACGCACTATTATAAAACAAATACGCCTGACAGCTGAGCGAATCATGTATAATACTTTCGTTGTGGAATTATTGCCATGTGGCAATCTCTTCCAACCAATAAGATATATGTCTATGACACCTTAAGTGAAAACCAGACTAAAACTTTTTTTTATGTGGGTTCCAGCAGGAATCAAATCGCAACCTCAGGGTCTGAAAACAGTTGTTTTATCAACTAAACCATGGAGGTCGTTGGTTAACTGCTCTTCGGTTTTCGAAGTGGAGGAATAAATGGAGAGGAGACGTTAAAGGTTGACATGGGAGTCACGCTGCTCAGTCATGACCTACACGGGAGTATAATGATTATTGGTGTGCACTCGGCTCACACTTGATCAACAATAAATGTTTGCACATTACTGTTATTAACAAAGACATTTATATCTGAAATCCCGTTTAAGTTCTCGGAAAGTAAATCCATTTGATAAGAAATTATACGTTATCTTATTTTTTATATTTGTTTATTGAATAGTTCAAAGATATCTGGTATTCGGGGAGCAAAATTAAAATGTGAAATCATGCAGGGGTTGGGTGGCCATACTCGTATATGTGCAATGTGTGCAATGCACACCAGGCGGTTGATTCAATAGCTGAAGTATTTCAACTCCGATAAATTGCTGAAGAGGTTCAACACTAAAAAATGGCTGATGAAGTTCAACTCGGATAAATAGCTGAAAGAGTTTAATTTAAGAGATTTCAAAATAGCTAAAGGAGTTCAGCTTTTATTTTAAATATTAGTTAGTTTTTCAACAATTTGTTTCGTCCTGTCAACAAAATGCTTAAATCTATGTTTTTTGGACAAGATTTGGTGTAGTCTATTTTGTGAAACATTTTTTATTAATTATATTCAAAACACCTTAGCAAAATAATATTTCAAACTTTACCGTAATTCAGTAAAGAATGTACGTTATAAAGGTCATTATTTTTAATTTCGATATCATAACGACATTAACCAATCTTCATTCTTGATTGATAAAAAAAAACACCTTAGCAAAATAATATTTCAAACTTTACCGTAACTCAGTAAAGAATGTATCTTGTAAAGGTCATTATTTTTAATTTCGATATCATAACGACATTAACAATTCTTAATTCTTGATTGATAAAAAAAACACCTCAACAAAATAATATTTCAAACTTTACTGTAACTCAGTAAAGAATGTATCTTGTAAAGGTCATTATTTTTAATTACGAATAACGATATTAACCATTCTGCATTCTTGATTGATAAATAAACACACCTTAGCAAAATAATATTTCAAACATTACCATAACTCAGTAAAGAATGTATCTTGTAAGCATTCTTAAATCTTGATTGATAAAAAAAATCCATAAAGTATATGAAAACAAAAACCTTTTCAGAAGTCATTAACGTTCAATAATATTTTTTATTCACCCCTAGATAAACATACGTTTGTATTTTATTAAACTTTCGTTGTAAACATTGCAACCTGACATCATTATTGCTATGTGACACTACCTTCCTACCAATCAGAAAAGCGTTAAACAAGCGAAAGAGAAAAAAAAACTACGAATAGGTACCAACATGAATCAAACGCATTTCTAGCGCATGAAATTTAAAACTTTTTAATAAAAACTTACAAAAAAAATCGTTGAAACCTTTAATTAAAAAATTAACACATTTTGTATTATCTCATACGTGGTACAAGTGTATTAACTGTAATACAATTTAATACACTATTATATTTTTGTATTTTTGCTTTTTTATCATTAACTTTTACTATCACAAACTTACTGTTATACAAACTACGACAATCAATATTTCCTAATTTTTTATTCCACACTATTTGTAAACTTCTTTGTAAGTTCAATATCATCAACATATAATTTCAAATAAATAAACAAGGTGAATGTTTGTTTATGTTATTGAGATAACATTCCGTCAATCTGAAAGCAAAACGAAGAAATGAAAAAACAAATAGTATGATATTTATGATAACCGATTATTCAGTGTATCATACATACTTCCTGGTTGCAAATATTATTAAAGAATGTAAAAGATTATTTTTAAAATAATATTTTTTTATTTCCTATAACCAAATCCGGCATGGAACACAGACGTCTTACCAATTAGGCCACGGGAAAGTCTTCTATGTATCGTAGAGAAAATATAGCGCTTATGATTTTTGAAATAATCAACATAAAAATTAAATCAACAATGTAATGATTAAATTGTATTTTACCAAAAATCCAAATAAAAACGTTTGCAAATGTATTTTTAATATATTATTTGTTAGAAAAATTTATGTTATTACTTAAAAAATAGCTAACTTAGAAAATTATATACCCTTAAAAGAAATTGAAATCAAATATTATTTCACTAAACGCAGGATTTTTTCTTGTTGGTTGGAAGAGATATCCATTTAGGAAAAAGCCCGCCAAATTACGCATTGTACAATTAAATATGTAAATAAATTTAATTTAAAAAATATATTAAATAACTGTTTATTTAGAAAATTGGTTTAAAGTGTCTGCAGCATTATTTTCAAAGACTTGAATTTATATTTGGACATTTTCGCATTTAATTCTTATTCGATTTATTAAATATATATAATATATATTTAAACGGGTTTTTATTATTTCATAACATTTAAGAAGCGACTGAAAAACCTCTTAATTTCTAGTCAGTAAAATAACGTGTTTCATTCCTGATTTTTCTTTTCCTTTCCTCTCCACCATCCCTTCCTTTCCTTTTGATTGATGATATCTCACTTTATATGAAAAATAATGTTCGGGTGATTGTCCGTCTTTGTGGGATTCGTGGGCATATGCTCACGTATGTGTTTATGGATTTCGTGGGGATGGATAGTCATTTGAATGATTTATGCGACCACGTAACTTGCTTTATTTACTTTTGTCTGGTTGGTTGGAAGAGATTGCCACCTGGCAATAAACCCGCCAGATTGTATTGCAATAAAAGTGTTAAATAAATAAATAAGGGTAGTGAAAAAAAATATTTGTCCTAAAATTCAAATACAACTTAAAACGAAAGTGTTCAGCTTTGTTTACCAATATTTTTTTGTGTATCGCTTGAATTCTAATTATTCGTGTATTTTTTTTTTTTTTTTTAAATGATGTAGATTTATATTAATGTATTTAACGAAATAAATAAAACAAAAATTAGAGCCAAAAATAAATAGAAAATCTAACACATTATTATTGTTTTTTTTTTAATTCTTCACAATCCAAATATAATATCATTTGTTATTTAATATTCTTGTATTTAACATATTTATTTAAATATTAAATTTAATTTTTCACATTAATGCCTGAATTTGGAAAATTTATTAAAAATCACGTACCTGGCAATCATCAAAAGTATTACAGCAAATATCCTGATTACCATGTTGGCTGTTTATACGAAGGATAAACACTATCACTGAACTATAAGGTCTGTTTTTAACTTGACTAGTTAATTTAACTACAACTGTCAAGTAAGTCGGGCCAGTACGCGACAGTGTTGACTGCGCGCGAAACTCAGAGAACTGATGAAGGCATTTCTCTTGCTGCATGTTATATCGTACCTTATCGGAATACAAACCAGTGGACTTCTGAAACGTTAAAATGATTATTTAGTCAGGTAAGTAGTGAAATATACATGTACTACTAAATAATCACAAATATAATTTTTATTGTATTATGTGACACTATATAAAACATAATTGACTGTTCTCTAATAGTTTTTAACGAATTATTAATATGGAATAGTATTTTATTGGAAGCGGTATATTTTTTTACTAACATCAGAAATTGACCAAAGACTAGACTATTATCACTAAAATTGACTCGCTTCGGAGCCAAAGTGCCTGGTTCACACCACTCCTTAGCCTCTTGTTTTGATTCAGGATCATGGTGGTAGACCCAAGTCTCATCCATAGTGATGAATCGACGCAAAAAATCCTTTTTATCCTTTCGAAATTGCTCCAAATGTTGCTCAGAAAGTCGCATTCGAACGTGTTTTTGTTGCATTGTTAGCAAATGTTATAACTAGAAATTTTGGTTTTTCTACTGCTCCATAGATATCGCTTTCAAAACTTTTTGACTCTCCTAGTATAATAGTACAGTACCAGGCGGTAAGAAATACACATCGGGCTAAGGAAAGAGACTGTCGGCCATAATCGGGTAACTTCGGCTTTGTAGAGCGTCGTCTATGTCATTCATACACGTGTTCGGTCGCGATTTGTCAGTCAATCGTACGACAGAGACGATTCTCTACAAAGCCGAAGTTAGCCGATTATGGCTGACAGTCTCTTCCTTAAGCCCGATGTGTATTACTTACCGCCGGGTACTGTATAGTCTTTGGTCAATTAGTATACTATATATATATATATATATATATAGATACGGTCTATTATAATAAAAAAATTGTTCAATAATAATCATTGCATATAAAGTATCAATCAACAATTCCCAGGACTAAACAACATATGGCACCTCTAATAACAAATCCATACCATTCTTAATTAGTACCAATCTTAAGAAGTTACGTGTCAAACTTTCATGACATTCCGACATTGTGTCATTGAGTTACTGTTGTTTTAGTGACGCTACTTTTGCTATTTTCAAAACAATGGAAAAAACCGAATTTCGCGTGTTGATAAAACATTGCTTTTTAATGGGAAAAAATACCGTTCAAACTCAGCGATGGCTTGAAAAGTGATATCCGGACTCTGCTCCGTCGAAAACAACAATTTATCGGTGGTATGCTGATTTCAAACGCGAATTGTACAGACACAAATGATGCTGAACGCTCTGGTCGTCCAAATGAGGCTATTACACCAGAAAACATAAAAAAACTCAAAACCGTGATGGAAAATCGCAAAGTAAGATTGCGTGAGATAGCTGACATCTTGAAGATATCATTTGGTAGTGTTTACACTATTTTGCATGAACATTTGTTCATGAAAAAGCTTTTTTCGAAATGGGGGCCCTCATCACAATGGAACAGAAATAACAACGCATCGATGATTCAGAGCACTGATTGGCACTGTTTACGCGAAATAAACAGGAGTTTTTGTATACCATAACAAAAATGTCAATATTCGATGCGGTATAATTTTTTAATAATATCAGAAATTGACCAAAGACTATATACGAATATATGTACGGTATATATATTGTAATAAAAAATGGTTCAAATGTGGAAACATACGTATTTCAAACGTATCAGAAATTGACCAAAAACTCAAGATACGAGGGTGGTCCCAGAAGTACCCGACCTGACGTATAGATGGCGGTTGTTGCTTTAAAAAATTACTATGTTAGAAAGTACTAAATTTATAAAGCTTAAGTTTCAAGTTTTAAGACGCTACGTTGTTTAAAACACTACGTCGCAGTGGTCGACCAAATGAGGTGACCACACCAGAAATGGTCAAGAAAATCCACAAAATGGTATAGGATGACCGTCGATTGAAAGTGCGCGAGCTAGCAGATATGGTAGGCATTTCAAAAAGTGCTGTATATCGCATATTGACTGAAAATTTGGACATGTGAAAGCTGTGCGCAAGATGGGTGCCGCGTTTGCTCACAATGGAACAAAAACAGCGTCGTGAGGATGTTTCAATCGAGTGTTTGGCGATGTTTCACAGCTGTTTCACAGCCGAGTTTCACAGCGGATGTTTCACAGCCGAGTTTTTGCGTCGATTCATAACCATGGATGAAACATGGGTCCATCACTTCACACCTGAGACGAAGGAACAGTCAAAACAATGGACTGAAAGGGAAGAATCGGCTTCAAAAAAGGCGAAAACAGTTGCATCTGCAGGCAAAGTCATGGCGTCAGTTTTTTGGGATGCGCGTGGGATAATTTTCATTGATTATCTTCAAAAAGGAAAAACAATCAATGGCGAGTATTATGCGAACTTATTGTAGCGTTTGAGTGATGAAATCAAGAAAAAACGGCCGCATTTGGCGAAAAAGAAAGTGTTGTTTCATCAAGACAATGCACCAGTTCACATATCCGTTATCGCGGTGGCCAAAATCAATGAATTAAAGTTCGAATCGCTTCCTCACGCACCCTATTCGCCAGATTTAGCCCCCTTGGATTATTTTCTTTTTCCAAACTTGAAAAAATGGCTCGGTGGTAAAATATTTGCCAACAATGAAGATGTGGAATCTGCGGTTGATGGCTATTTTAAGGCGCTCGACGGTTCTCACTATAAACAGGGTATCGAAGCTATTGAAAATCGCTGGGAAAAATGTGTCGAGCTGAAAGGAGACTACGTTGAGAAATAAAAATATTTTTTCCCAAATTTTTTGTGTTTTCTTTGTTAGGTCGGGTACTTTTGGAACTACCCTCGTATGTGTTCATGAAACATTTTTTTTAAGATGAAATTCAAGTATGAAATACTTATTTCACTGATGATATTCTTAAATACAGAGGATTACCAATTGCCATGGCCTAGTTGGTAAGACGCCTGACTTCCAATTCGTTTGTTACATATTTTTTAGTGTAAAGATGAGTTTAGTGAGAACGGTGAAGGCTGTGCCCATTATAGAAGGTATTTCCCCTCATTTGCATGTGTTATGTTCTGTGTATGTTCAGAAAAACAAATTTGTTAAGAAAGCCGCAGAAAACTTACCGCAAGAAGACGAACTACAAAGAAATCGTTGTAGCTCTTCTGATAGCATAAATGAGTGTCATAGAGCCAAACCAGTATATCCAACAAAACCACAAAAATGAGTAAGTCTTAAAATTTGAGTCACATAACGTTTCTTTATAAGCCAAAAGTGCCTTTACTTCAAAATTCAAAATGTTTGGTGCTACTTCTGCCATCTATCATTTTTTTGGCAAAGCGATTTTCGTGATATACTTTTATGTCAAATTTGCCTATCAAACAAAAGAACTTTAATCATCAAATAATCTTGTCATAATAATAGATTCATTAGCTTTTTTTTATTGTAGTAGTTTTCGAATGTATCTGTTCAATGAATAAAAAACATTAATTACACAACATTTGATTTATAATAACCTATAGACTTTGAACTCCATTATCTCATTTCAACATATTCGTTGTATAGGCTGGTTTGGCACTTCATCACGCACAAGATAGTAACTCATTCGGCTTTTTTCTTAATTAGAAACCAACGGGAATAGTTTGGTGTGACAATGTTTGGTCGATGACAATACTCGCACACTCCGAATTCGTGTGAGAGTGTTGTTGTTTCATCACATTGCCAACACGTGTAGTGACGAAACATGAGTTCCATATCTACTCCAATAACTCTAAACCAGAAGTCTCGATTACTACTGTCTCCCAGCCACGCTCTTCAACAAGATTAAATCACTAACACATTTGAATATGTTGTAGGGTACCATAGGAAATAATTGGAATGACCTATTCAGACAATTATAGACGACCTCTTTTACTACTAGAACTAATAAAACGTTTGTTCTTCACGTAGTAATTTCAAGACCGATTACGTCTTTGTGGTTGGTTGTAAATAATTTCCACTAGATTGTACTTTTTAAACAATTAAAAAAAAAAGGTTAGTGCAGAATATTTTTTTAACGATTATTACCCACAAGTAGACTGGGCTTAACTTGAACGATTATCGCCTTAAGATACTGCGTGAGTGGGGAGTCCCGCATGATAAACCCATACGACGGGGGAAAAATTAAGGCTCTAGATTTTAGGGTGACTATTAAAAACCTATCTAAGGGACATTTGTTTATTTATTTACATGACAACTAAATCAATATATGCGGGAATGATAAAAAAAAAGTGGGAAAATCCTGCTTTTGGGTTGTATTTTCTCAGATAATGTAAAAGTTAACAGCATCAAATGTTAAGTTAAGGTGGTAAGACCATAATAGAATTTTGGTGGCAACTTTGTTATGTGGAAGAGAAACGTTGATGTGGAAAAATACTGGGAGAATAAAAATATGTGCTTTGAGATGAATACATAGAGTGAAAATGTTTGACAGAATACGGAATGAAGTGATTAGGAATGAAGTGATTAAGAATGAAGTGATTAGGAATGAAGTGATTAGGAATGAAGTTGTTAGGAATCAAACGATTAGGAATGAAGTGATTAGGAATGAAGTGATTAGGAAGGAGTTGATTATGAATTAAGTGATTAGGAATGAAGGGATTAGGAATGAAGTGATTAGGAATGAAGGGATTAGAAATGAAGTGATTAAGAATTAAGTGATAAGGAATGAAGTGATTAGGAATGAAGTAACTATGAATGAAGGGATTATGAATGAAGGGATTATGAATGAAGTGATAAGGAATGAGGGGATTAGGAATGAAGTGATTAGGAATGAAGGGATTAGGAATTAAGTGATTAGGAATGAAGGGATTAGGAATAAAGTGATAAGGAATGAAGAGATTAGGAATAAAGTGATAAGGAATGAAGTTATAAGGAATGAAGTGACTATGAATGAAGTGATTAGGAATTAAGGTATTAGGAATGAAGTGATAAGGAATGAAGGGATTAGGAATGAAATGATTAGGAATGAAGGGATTAGTAATGAAGTGATAAGGAATGAAGTGATAAAGAATGAAGTGACTATGAATGAAGTGATTTGGAATGAAGGGATTAGGAATGAAGGTATTAGGAATGAAGTGATAAGGAATGAAGGGATTAGGAATGAAGTGATAAGAAATGAAGTGATTAGAAATGAAGGGATTAGGAATGAAGTGATAAGGAATGAAGGGATTAGGAATGAAGTGACTATGAATGAAGTGACTATGAATGAAGGGATTATGAATGAAGTGATTAGGAATGAATGCTATCTTAAGACTGATGTATTAAGTAAGATAAAGGAGAGTACTTTGAGAATGTTTGGACAGTGGAACGAATTAATGAAGAAAGGTTAACAAACAGAAATATAGAGCAAATTTGAGTAGAAGACGCGTAAGAAGAAGACCAAGGAAAGAATGGTTGGATCAAGTCAATTATATTTTGAAAGAAGAAAACGTAGATAGTAAAAAAAATCATAGAAGTGTATAAATATATTATATTTATTTATTTATTTAACACTTTTATTGCAAATACATTCTGGCGGGATTATTGCCAGGCGGCAATGTCTTCAACCAACTAACCAGACAAAAGTAAAAGAAGCAAGTTACGTGGTCGCATAAATCATTCAAATGACTATCCATCCCCACGAAATCCATAAATACATACGTGAGCATATGCCCCACGAACCCCCACAAATACGGACAATCACCAATATAGTCGAGGCTAAGGATTTGTGTCGAGATAGAAAAGTCTGGAGCTCTATCCTCTGCAGGAAAGTGTCGTGTTAGTAGTATATCACCAATATAGTAGAGGCTAAGGATTTAGAGTATAGTAGAGGCTAAGGATTTATAGTAGAGGCTAAGTAGAGTAGTAGAGGCTAAGGATTTGTGTCGAGATAGAAAAGTCTCGAGCTCTATCCTCTGCAGGAAAGTGTCGTGATAGTATTGTGTATGTGTGTAGCAGAAACGAAATGCCTGGTCACTAAATCTGAATTAACTGAACGAAATGTAATTGCTAACTGCGTATTCATTAGTTCTTTACGGAAATTCCTATCGATTGCCGACGGAAGACCAGCAAATCGGTTTTAACTTAATGACGATATAAAATGAGAAAATGAGAAAACGACTCGTAATTTATTTTAGGAGAATCCAATCAATAATCACTTACCTCAATTATTTGTTAATTATCGATCGTAATTAGTTTAAGTACAGATGTTTCAGGCCCTTGGCATTACAGTTGTATTGCAGCAGAAAAATAGTTAATGAAACTCGAATTTTAAACCACTGTTAAGGAAATTGTTAAATAAATTGTATGAGAGATGAAAATAGAAAGAATAAATAATGGTTATAGAAAAGAAAGTGTGATATACACATACTCGTACAAGTACCCGGCGGTAAGTAATACACATCGGGCTTAAGAAAGAAACTGCCGGTCATAATCGGCTATCTTCGGCTTTGTAGAGCGTTATCTTTGTCATTCATACACGTGTTCCGTCGCGATTTATTAGTCGTTGTCAAGCGCTCTTGTGCGACAGGGGCGACGCTCTACAAAGCCGAAGTTAGCCGATTATGGCCGACTGTTTCTTTCTTAAGCCCGATGTGTATTACTTACCACCGGGTACTGTATGTATAGGCGAGTAATGAAAGATAGAGTAAGAAAGAATTCTGCCATTTAAGTAGTATTTTATCAGATAATGATGAAGAATTACAAGGGATATCGAAAGTTGTAAAATATGTGAAAGATAACATAGTCAATAGGGCACTAAAACACACACACACGTATATATACTGACAGTATCTAAATCTGCTAAATAAATAATTCATAATAGTATTTTGGTGGCAGCTTTGATGATTATTGTTATCTTGGAGAGGTTCTTTATAGTTTATATAATCTATTATTTATATTGTTTAACAAGACTTGTTTGTGCTCCCTGATGATGACGTGAAGAAAGCCTTGAAACCGGTAGGATTATACCGTTATAAAAATTGGAATAAACAGTGTTTGATAAAAATAAATTACAATTTCTTTAAAAAGTCTTGTTTGTGCTCCCCTTATGATGAGATGAAAGCCTTGAAACCGGTAGGGTTATAAAAATGGGAAAAAACAGTGTTTGATAAAAACAAATAACAATGTTCTTAAAGAGTCTTGTTTGTGCTCTCTTGATGATAAGGTGAAAGCCTTGAAACCAGTAGGGTTATACCGTTACAAAAAGTGGAATAAATAGTGTTTGATAAAACAAATTATAATATTCACATTTTAGTATAAAATCAAACAAACGTTTGATTACAAAAAACGTAACAATAAATATTAAATCAAAATTTCAATTATTGATTATAAAAACGTCACAATGAATATCATTTTTAATACTGGAAATTTATGTATATTCAAATATGGTCAAAAATTGAAACACGTATTTGAAATTAAAATATTTACGAGAAAATATTAATTCGAAATGCTCTTGAAGATGTGTCGCATATGATTCGAAACTAGTTAAGTAAAATATATATTTTCAATAGGATTTAACAGTGTTCAAATTCTTAATTAAATTTGAACTTTTTACACATAAATATAAAACATAAAATCTGTTAATATAGTATCGAAAAAATCTTGTCGAAATTAGGAACAATATATAAATTCGGATATTTTTAATCTTTTAAATAAAATAAAACAATAATACTCACAATTTTCAAATTAACCTTTTCACATTTTCTTTAAAAAAACTTTTGTCATCGATTGTCCATTATGTTTGTCAATTAAAGAAAATTTGACTTGTATAAACAAACGTTGCTGTCAAAATATAAAACAAACACAATATTGTTAAAAGTGACAATCCAATGACAAAGCCATGACAAGGGCGAGAGCCAAAGACAATATTCACAATGTTTAATACGATATAATGTGTAACAATATAAATCGTTTTGAATTATTTATTTTTTATTTATTGAAACACTTTCATGCTGCTTTTTCTTTAGCAAAATTTTTGCCATCAATTGTCAATTAAAGAAAACTTAATGTGAACAACTGTTGCTGTCAAAATACTCGTATAAAACAAAACACGTTTAACCCAATATTGTCAAAAGTCACGATCAAATAACAGTCATGACAAGGGCGAGAGCCAAATACAAGATTCACAATGTTTTTTAAAAATGAGCGATTTAAAATAGAAAAAATAAGAATATGCATAGCCAATCTCTTAAATTAATTAAATTTGAAGTCAAAAGTGATAATAATTGAAATTTAATTGCTGAAAACATGAAAAAAACATCGGCCGACGTTCACTAAACGGGCAAAACGACCACTTAAAACGAAAGCCCGAGAGCTACTGAAGCGAGAGAAGCGAGCGAACTGAGATTCTATTTCTTGCGTTCCCATATACAGAAGTAGAGTGAGAATGAGACGTGAATAGCGTCGCTTCCTCACCCATTTAGAATTAATATACCTACGTCACACACTGGCACACGTTTGATTGTATTGGTAAATTTATTCCCGATTTTCACAAAAAAATCTCTGACGTGGCCGATAAGTGCTAACTATTATAAATATTATTTTTTCATTCAATGCGTAAATGTACTCGTATTACGGAGGAATACCTAAAATCTGAACCCAGTATTTATTATATTTATAGAGATATTAAAGTTTTTAGAAGCAGTGTGTACTAGTTACACATCACAGGTAATGAAGGGTTAATACAACAACTTTTAACGTGTAACGATATAACTTGTTTTGAATTATTTATTTTTTATTTATTGTAACACTTTCATGCAGCTACATCTGACGGATTTATAATATTTCTGTGCAATTTGTTCCATATGAACTTAAAATTAAATGAAAAAAAAATAGTTCGATGCCGTCACCTGTCACGCTGTTATGAGAGACAAAATAAATCCCCCATCCTCTATCTACAAATATACTTGAACATTTAAATATTTTATCTTAACCTGATGATGAAGACGGAGGTCTTCGAAACCTGTAGTAAATTCAAAATAAACAAGTGGTGAACACAAAAATTTAAAATAAGTGTTCTTTTTTTTTAATTTTATGTCTTTTTTGAGCTCGACGTGTAGTGACGAAGAAGGAACTACCCAGAGAAATTTACAACCCACCACAGACTCACCAAAGTGTGACGAACTTTGACAGGACGCTTTTCTTCCAATACGAGGGTTCGAATCTCATTGATGGCCTAAAAAAATTAAATTAAAAGGGTTCTAATCTGGTTTAAGAGATCGTTGAATAACAACGTTTGCAAACGCTAGACGTGTATAAGTGTTGTTTTCTTCTTCACATATGGTGATATTACCAACACGTGCGTCGACACACAGAGAGTTCCGTTCGTACCCCAGTGGTCCTAAACCTGGAGGCTGAGATAATATTATCTCCTGGATATGCCATGCCACAATATATCCACATCGACGATTCTAATATGTTGAGAGGTATCTATCATTTGAAACAATAAAAAAAACTGAGTTTTTAATAGATAGTAGTGACGACGGACTTATGATCTAATGTTTCGTGTTAGTTAAAATTAAATTAAAAGGCTATCATGGGAGTCATGAGCTACACGACAGTATGATGCTGATGAAATTTAAATTTAAAAAATACACGTTCTGAAATCTCTTCAACTTATCCAACATCTTCCCTTTTCCATTGCATTAACGTATGTTAGTAATTTCAGGATATATCATATATTTATATATAATACTAAGGCGCTTTTATTTACTCATTTATTTTGATTAAAAAAAATTAAAAGCGTCCCAGTATAGTTTTTCTTTGCTAAGTATACAACGAAATATACATACATACATACGAAGTATACAACGAAATGTACATACAAAGTATACAACGAAATATACATACGAAATGTTCAACGAAATATACATACGAAGTACATAACGAAATATACACACAAAGTATACAACAAATATATACATACGAAGTATACAACGAAATATACATACAACGTATACAACGAAATATATGATACATACGAAGTATGCAAGGATATATACATACGAAGTATACAACGAAATATACATACGAAGTGTACAACGAAATATACATACGAAGTATACAACGAAATATGCATACGAAGTATACCATAAAATATATATACGAAGTATACAACGAAATATACATACAAATTATGCAACGAAATATACATACGAAGTTTACAACGAAATATACATACAAATTATACAACGAAATATACATACAAAGAATACAACGAAATATACATCTAAGTATACAACCAAGTATACATACAAAGTTTACAACGAAATATACATACGAAGTATACAACGAAATATACATACAAAGTAAACAACGAAATATACATACAAAACATAAAGAAATATATATACAAAGCATGAATTATACACACAAAGTATACAACGAAATATACATACGAAGTATACAACGAAATATACATACAAAGTATACAACGAAATATACGTACGAAGTATACAAAGTAAATATACATACAAATTATACAACGAAATATATATACGAATTATACAACGAAATATACATACGAAGTATATGATACAACCAAATATACATACGAAGTGTACAACGAAGTATACATACAAAGTTTACAACGAAATATACATACGAAGTATACAACGAAATATACATACAAAGTAAACAACGAAATATACATACAAAACATAAAGAAATATATATACAAAGCATGAATTATACACACAAAGTATACAACGAAATATACATACAAAGTATACAACGAAATATACATGCGAAGAATATGATACAACCAAATATACATACGAAGTATACAATGAAATATACATACAAAGTATACAACGAAAATTGTGATATTATATGTAAATCTTATATGTTATGTGAGTTAAGTGGTAATATTCCTTGTCAAGACAGGTTGAGGAAGGAAACTCTCGAGCAATGTGGTTGTGGTCACTTATCCCGTCATTAAGTCCACCGACAATCTAATTTGGTAAGTTCT
The DNA here is from genome assembly GCA_949825065.1 of Odontocerum albicorne. NCBI lineage: Eukaryota > Metazoa > Arthropoda > Insecta > Trichoptera > Odontoceridae > Odontocerum > Odontocerum albicorne. Next base: position 3,652,551 of record OX463839.1, on the reverse strand, counting down.
TGATAATAATTAATAATCTTCATTGTTATATCTAGCCACATGCGCGATTAAAACAATTACCAAATCGTTCACGAGTGGACAAAACCAAACCCCATTCCAATCCCTTGACCAACTCCATTCGAAAAGAGAAACCTTTCTTAAGATTCTCGCCCTTTTTATCACGATTCTAACAGCGACTTAAAAAATAAAACTACCTTGACATTTTTTATAAATATTGACGATAACTTTCATTTATCATAAATGGAAAACGAATGTTGATTGGGCTCGTTTCTTTTAATGTATATACTCGAATTGAAGAATATCAAAATCTACCAAGATTTTCCATAACAGTATTTTAGAACCAACGTTGACGTATTGGAATGAAACATGTACGTGGATCAAGCCTGAAAAGAGTCGAATAAATACTGTAGAAAAGCGTGCACTTAGAAGAATAAATGGAGTGACAATGTATAACAGAATACGAAATTAAGTGATTAGGTACGACTGTGAACTTAAAACTCATGTGTTAAGTAAAATGTAGAAGGGCACTCTGCGATGAATTGGGTGCGTGAAACATTATGAAGCACATATTCAACCATTCAAATGTATTGTAATACTTTTTCAATTGTCTCTTAAACGTAAATTAGGTACAAGTGTAAACTTAAGACTGATGTGTTAAGTAAAATGAAGAAGGACACTTTGAGATGAATTGTGTGTGCGTGAAACATGAATATGAACTATTCAACCATTCAAATGTATTGTAATACTTTTTCAATTGTCTCTTAAACGTAAATTAGATACGAGAGTGAACTAAAGGCCAATGTGTTAAGTAAAATGAAGGAGAACACTCCGAGATAAATTGGGTGCGTGAAACATGAATATGAACTATTCAACCATTCAAATGTATTGTAATACTTTTTCAATCGTCTCTTAAACGTAAATTAGATACGAGAGTGAACTTAAGGCCAATGTGTTAAGTAAAATGAAGAACACTGAGATAAATTGGGTGCGTGAAACATGAATATGAACTATTCAACCATTCAAATGTATTGTAATACTTTTTCAATTGTCTCTTAAACGTAAATTAGGTACAAAAGTGAACTGATGTGTTAAGTAAAATGAAGAAGGACACTTTGAGATGGAATGTGTGTGCGTGAAACATGAATATGAACTATTCAACCATTCAAATGTATTGTAATATTTTTTCAGTTGTCTCTTAAACGTAAATAATTAGATACCACATTTTACTTTACAGAATTAGACCAAATACCACAGATATGTTAGTTTGCAAATATTTATCTTGATTTTAATTATATTTGAGATGATACAATCACAAGCGTTATCTCTAATTTGCTGGGGTATGCCCCATGATTGCTTAGCGGGGACTTATTGTAGTTACAAATCGTTATGTCTAATGACACATAAAACTAAGCTTATTGTTAGATGTAGGACTTGTTTCATTTTCAATTTCTCCTCATTACTAACTGAATCATTGTCTTTTAGCCTTTTTAGTCTTGGCTCCCTAAATGGTGCAACCCCTTGAACAATAACATGGATTGTTATTTTTTTTAAATAAATGTGTTCGTTTTTCACAGATAATGTTATTTTCCTCTTTTTTTACACGTTAGTTATTTTTATCATATTTTTACGAATCTCTTGGTATTTCAACGCAGCTCACAGGTTGAGAAAGATTGCTTAAAGTAGTATATTGCAAATATAATGAGATCGGCCAACAAGCATAGTCCGTGGCCTAGTAAAGTATACAAATGGCTAGTAAAGTATACAAATGACTAGTAAAGTATACAAATGGGGAGTACACCTAACCTAACCTAACCTGAGGATTGCAGATTGGAGTCCCGTTGGAACCATTTTTTTAAAGGATCAGCATATTACTATTTATTAATTAATTTATTTTTTCCCTTTATTGTAAAGTATACAAATGGCTAGTTAAGTATATAAATGGCTAGTAAAGTATACAAATGGCTAGTGAATTATACAAATGGGGAGTAAACCTAACTTTACCTAACCTAACCCGAGGATTGCAGATTGGAATCCCGTTGAAACCATTTTTTTAAAGGATCAGCATATTACTATTTATTAATTAATTTATTTTTTCCCTTTATTGTAAAGTATACAAATGGCTAGTAAAGTATATAAAGGGCTAGTAAAGTATACAAATGGCTAGTGAATTATACAAATGGGGAGTAAACCTAACCTTACCTAACCTAACCCGAGGATTGCAGATTGGAATCCCGTTGAAACCCTTTTTTAAAAGGATTAACATATTACTGTTTATTTATTTATTTGTCACTTTACTGTAAAATATTCAAATGGCTAGTAAAGTATATAAATGCCTAGTAAAGTATACAAATGGCTAGTGAATTATACAAATGGGGAGTAAACCTAACCTAACCTAACCCGAGGATTGCAGATTGGAATCCCGTTGAAACCCTTTTTTAAAAGGATTAATATATTACTGTGTATTTATTTATTTGTCACTTTACTGTAAAGTATACAAATGGCTAGTAAAGTCATGATGTTAGAAAATTTTGAAAGATAAAGGAAATGCGATATATGGGTTAATAATGAAAATAAAAGCAAGTTGAACAATTTTACATTTTAAGTTGTATTTTCTCATATAACGGAAAAGTTACGAGGGATGTCGAACGGCGTGCACTTAAAAAATCACGTGGTTGATATATAACTGAACACGGAATGAAGGGATAGGAGTTGAATGTGAACTTAAGGCTGATGTGTTGAGTAAGGTGGAGAAGGAGCACTATGAGATGGTTTGGACATGTGGAATCAATAAATGAAGAGAGACTAACAAAACAAATATATTGAGAAAATTTGAGTGAAATACGTGGTAGCGGAGGACTGAAGAAAGTATGGTTGGATCAAGTGAATGGTACTTTGAAAGAAGCTAACTTAGGAAGTCCGTTGTACACAGTAAAATCTAGCGAGATTATTGCCATGTGACAATCTCCTTCAATCAACCAGAAATGTTTTAAAGATACTCACTTTAAGTGAAAACCAGACTGGAGTTTAATTTAAAAAAAACTGGGTTCGAACTATTTGAATGTATTTGATATTTGAATGTAGAATAGGTGAAGGATGTGTGTCGAGATAGAAAAGTATGGAGCGTTGCCTCTCTGCCTACCTCGACAGGGAAATGACGTGATGGTTATGTATGTACAAGTACCCGGCGGTAAGTAATACACATCGGGCTTAAGAAAGAGACTGTCGGCCATAATTGGCTAACTTCGGCTTTGTACTATAGAGCGTCGTCTCTGTCATTCACACACTTGTTCCGTCGCGATTTGTCAAGCGTTCTAGGGTCAGAGACGACGCTCTATAAAGCCGAAGTTAACCGATTATTTATTTATTTATTATTACACATGACAAGAAATATACACAATTTGAGAAAAACAACAGATAATTTGATTTGGACATACAATTTTAATGGATCTGGGTGTGTTGCCTTTCATTTGTCGTATCCTCAGTAAAATAGGCTTTTGCCTGTATCTCACTGAGGATATTTAGCATGAAAAAAATAAATCGATACTTCTTTCCGATTTTTGATTACACAGAAACAGAACCCCGTTGCACGCTCTCATCAACCTGACAAACAGTGACACTCAACTACAACTGGAAACATCTTGCGAAACTCAACTCCTCACACATTATCACTCCAGAAAGACCAAAAATATTCATCCCACACTATACCGCACACAATCACAAATCTCACATAAATCCCTTCCACTCGTCATTCATCCTGAAAGCCCAAGTACTCAAAATCCTGTCGCAATAACAACCACGCTCCGATCGACTGTCTAAATGTCTACGGTATCTTTCTTAAGCACAATGTGTATTACTTACCGCCGGGTACTGTATGTAGATGCTGAATACCTGTGGTCAAGTTGATATCTGCGTGACGTAAATCGTTTAAAATATCGAAATATTTCCGCTGTCCAAACCAGAATTGGACAAGTATAGTAGATAATTGTTAAATAATCTAACTGGCGGTTTGATAGGGTTTTGTTATAGGGGTTTTTTTTTTTAATGAGCCGTCACTGATGACTTTGTATTGACGAAAACCAGTTACTAGTCTTATCTGGATACGGTTCAATGCCTTCAATCACCTTAACCAAGGGGTTAGCAATTTTTTTTAAATCAAATATGTTTTAAGGCTTTTGAGGTTTTTCGTGTCAGTTCAGTTCGATCCCACCACTACTAATGCTATTATGGGGGACCAAATAGTACCATCCAGTGCGATCTACACTAGATGATAAAAAAATCTGACGCAAAAATATACGTTTGGCATTATACTCGTATAGCATTTTTGGACTAAAAATGGTTTTTTTTTTAGTCAAAATTCATTCAAACTGGAAAATATTGACGCAAAATATTGAAATTTCGGAAAAATATACATTTGGGACGAAAAGCACGAAAACTAGTTGAACAAACAATAATTCTGTTGTGATTTTGTACATATATTCGTAAACTTGGCTGTCAATGGCAGTTTTTCGAGTGAAAAGTATGAAGTTTCCGTCTATTACTAACAAATGGTAATACATATTTAGCAGGTTTTGACGTTTCATATCTTGACTAACGCAAATGCGCTTCTACTACACTTTTGTCTTGATTAATTGATAATTCTAACATTTTTATACGACAAATGGTTTTTTGTTAGTCAAAATTCATTCAAACTGGAAAATTTTGACGCAAAATATTGAAATTTCGGAAAAATATACATTTGGGACGAAAAGCACGAAAACTAGTTGAACAAACAATAATTCTGTTGTGATTTTGTACATATATTCGTAAACTTGGCTGTCAATGGCAGTTTTTCGAGTGAAAAGTATGAAGTTTCCGTCTATTACTAACAAATGGTAATACATATTTAGCAGGTTTTGACGTTTCATATCTTGACTAACGCAAATGCGTTTCTACTACACTTTTGTCTTGATTAATTGATAATTCTAACATTTTTATACGACAAATGGTTTTTTGTTAGTCAAAATTCATTCAAACTGGAAAATTTTGACGCAAAATATTGGAATTTCGCAAAAATATACGTTTGGCATTATATAGCGTTTGGCATTATATAGCATCAAAATTTAGAACGCGACTTCACGTAGTGACGACTTCACGTAGAAACCACTGCCGAATGGGACTCCTGCTCCGATGACGACACACCTAAGTGTGAAAAGAATAATAGTGACGACGGACTTAAGGTCAGACATCACGGCCCACGGGAGAATGAAAATAGCTCGCAGAGCAGTAAAATCATATAGTAACATACACGCCACCTTGATTTCATCTCAAAAGGCTTGAATTTTATTTTTAATTTATTTATATATTAATATTAAAATCCGAAAGGTGTCCTACTTGGGTCATGTACTTAGAGGAGCAAAGTACAAATTACTGCACCTGATCATCCAAGGCAAAATAGAGGGTCGAAGAGGTGTTGGCAGGAGGCAAATCTCCTGGCTCCGCAATACTGCCGCGTCATAATCAAAAACGCAGCTAACGGGAAAAAATCAGAAATTTAACTAAGTATGAGGCAATATTCCATATCAAATTCTGAACCATAATCTATAAAAAAAATACATAAAACCATTTATTTCAATACAAAAATCGATATAATGTCTTTTTTAATTTTACAAAATGCTAGGGTTTTCTAAGCAAAAAAGCAGAAAAATGTGATTCATAAGCAAAAAGACAGCAAGTGCCTATGCATTTGCTGCGTTTTTGCTTATGAATCACATTTGACTGTTTTTTTGTTTATGAATCACATTTTTAAGCAGCAATGAAAAACATAAAAGTACAGTTTTCTCAAAACTTAACTTTTGCCATTAGCTGCGTTTTTACTTATGAGGGCAGAATATATGTGATTGGACTGGTATAGGAGTGTTGGGGATCTTTTTCGGGCTGCCAGGGACAAAGATACCTATTCTCAGGTGATATTTAACGTTGAGGGGACCTGACATGACACTGGGAAGAAGAAGAAGAATAACTAATGCAAATACATCTAGTTGTTTAATTTATTTAACACATCATGGCACAAACAATCTAGCGGGCCCTTTGCCAGGCGGCAATCTCTTCGAACCAACCAGACAAAAGTAAATACAAGAAACTACATGGTCGCAAAAATATTCAAATGATTCTTCATCTTTGTAAAATTTATGGGCATATACAGATTAAAGCCAACCTGATATATAATTAATCAAAGAAAAACGAAGGGATGGTGGAAAGGAAAGAAAAATCAGGGGTGAAACACGTTATATTTCTGACTAGAAATTAAGAGTTTTTTCAGTCGCTTTTTAAATCATGCCAAGGACGGGGCGTTTCTTACATTGGTTTGTAACTGGTTCCAGAGTTTCACTGCATCGGCAGTATAAAGGATGACGTAAAAAAAGAAGGGCGGTGAACTGGAAAGGCCAATAAACAATCTCTGTCTGAGGGCAGCGCAAGTTCATGATCGGAAAGACGTTAATAATTTTCGACGAAATAAGAGGGGGCGGCGAGACAGTTAAATATATTATACAATAGAGATTGTATGTGAATTTGGCGTATATTTATCACGTTCAACTAGTTCAACGCCTTCTGACATGAAGTAATTTCTCAGGTATTGCTGCAAAGCAAAGTTTTATTTTTCAAAATAAATGTATTATAGTTTTATTAAAAAATATTTTAATAGCAGATTCAATACCAGTTTAACTCTTCGACTGTTTTACGTCAGAATTTACGTTTCTCTGTAGCTTAACATATATGCTGCTTATGATAAATTCCTAAAGCGCTTTTAAGCAACCTAAAAAGCGCTATATAAATATTGTAACAGATTAAACCTGCCGATCGCCTTGGAACTTGCCATCAGAACTTTGCGTTTTATATTTCAATTGGATCGATCTTTGTCTGACTCAAAATATCAGTTATGGGCTGCGTGTACAGCTTTAGGAAGCTCTTGATGACAGCCCTTTTAACAAAGTACTATCAAAATTTGTGATCATAACATATATGAACACTACACACATACATTACACTCCACCTAAAGTCGAATATGTTAAAATGACATATCGGAAGATACAAAAATGTTTATTTTTAGTAAGTTTTCCTTTGATAAATTTTCTGCGGTTTTCTTACCAAATATATTTTTCTAAACATATGGAGATTCAGGGAAATACTTAATATAATGGCCGCATTCACCACTTTCATATCCTTACACTGAACTTATAACTTATATATTTCTTTTGAAAGATTTTGATATGTGAATATTAATAAGTTCGAATCCCTAGTTAGATCGCCCTTAAGAAGAGTGGGATATTTACATAGTGCTATGTAAATAGAGCGCCCTTGAGGAGAGTCTGCTATTTAAATGGCGCTGTGTAGATAGAGTGCCCTTGAGGAGAGTCTGCTATTTAAATGGCGCTGTGTAGATAGAGTGCCCTTGAGGAGAGTCTGCTATTTAAATGGCGCTGTGTAGATAGAGTGCCCTTGAGGAGAGTCTGCTATTTAAATGGCGCTGTATAAATAAACACCCTTGAGGATAGTCTGCTATTTAAATGGCACTGAATATATAGAGCACCCTTGAGGAGAGTCTGATTTAAATGGTGCTATATAATTAGAGCGCCCTTGTGTAGAGTCTGATATTTAAATGGCGCTGTATAAATAGATCACTCTTGATGAGAGTCTGTTATTTAAATGGCACTGAATATATAGAGCACGCTTGATGTGAGTCTGATATTTAAATGGTGCTATGTAAATAGAGCGTCCTTGAGGAGAGTGCTATTTAAATGGCACTGAATATATAGAGCACGCTTAAGGTGAGTCTGATATTTAAATGGTGCTATATAAATAGAGCGCCCTTGAAGAGAGTCTGCCATTTAGATGGCGCTGTACCCTTGACGATAGTCTGCTTTTCAAATGGCGCTGTATAAATTGAACTTGTTTTTTTATAATACATATTTATTCCATAATTAACATGATTTATTGCTCTATCATTCAATCAAACAGAAATATGTTAAAAGGTCTTTAAGTTAAAATCATGCTGAAGCAATTTTTAAGTAGGTTCCTTATAAAATCGAACCCACAGCAACTGGGTTACAAGACAGGCATGTTACCTTCTAGGTCAGGGATGTCACCATCATTAAATGTATTCAATTGATAATCAATGTATGGCAATAATAATACTAATTTTAATGTATATCCTATGACGTACAAACATCTACCGACGATTAAAGTTATTTTAAGGTGGGTTTTTACATGTTTGTTACCAAATCGATAAGTTTTTTTTTATTCTGACCACAAATCGAAAAGTGTAGCCTCAGGAAACCACAGACCCCGGACCTCAACTCCATAATTAGAAATCAAGTTTAAAGTCAAGGAATTACAAATCCCTTTCAAAGTTATATTCAACGTTTGTCACTAATCAGAGAATGTAAGCAACTTTGAAGATATACCTTGAATTTTATCCTTAACCAGTTTCATTGACCTTAATAATCCTTATTTATTATAATATTAGATCAATATATTCATGATTTATTGTAAAGTATACAAATGGTGACTTTATTTCCAATCAACCTTACAAGAGTTACGCAGATTCAGAAACAAAAAAAAGCAATAAATAATAGAATACAAACGTTTTCAACTCTCTTATTTTTTTCCCTATGATTATATAGATGACACCAGTCCGACCTTAGCACTGCTTTCGTAATAAACTGGGATCATTCCGCCTGAAGAGAGCCTCGCAGTAGGAGGTAGAAACACGTGTAGTGAATATTAATGTAATTAGTCGAATAAAAAAATATGTATTGTTATACATTCTCATCTTCTTCGTCGTGACCTCAATGCTGAGGAACGTAACCTACAAATTGTAGAGGATATTCATGTGGTTTTCTTGAGAACAATAATGCGGTGGTTGCCCATTGCACTTCACCCCTCAGCAGATGTTTTAGGAATTGTATACATGTTATATATATTGTGAGCCCTGCTGCAAACACAGAGTTTTTTGGGGTGTAGTACTAGATCCCATATGAAATGTGTAATGGTAAGATAGATGGACAATGGTAAGATAGATAAGACACTTGTCTGCCGATCCGGAGGTTGCGGGTTCGATCCCCGCTGGAACCCAGATTTTTTAAATAGGATTCCAGTCTGGTTAACACTTAGGGCCTATAAAAACGTATTTCTGGTTGGTTGGAAGAGATTGCCACATGGCAATAAATTCGCCAGGTAAAAAAAAAAAGTGCACTTGTGCATGTTTAGTGGGAGTAAGGATAATATAATATGAAGTCGAAACGTTTGAAATATCAATTTATTGATTTGTAATTTATTTTATCAAACACTGTTTACTCCACTTTTTTGTAACGGTATAACCCTACCGGTTTCAAGACTTTCACCTCATCTTCAGAGGAGCACAAACAAGGCTAAAGTTTGTTCGAACTGGCACCGATATACACGCTTCAACGGTTGGTGACAATCGGGTTGGGGACTGAGGGGTAAGGGAGGCATGGGATGATTTCGGCCAGGAGCGGAGAGATTTTTGGGATATATGTATTTACCAGATGTTTGGATCGATGTACTGACACTGAAATTTCTAGGGCCTCTAATCTGTCCAATTTATTTCCGTTACTACTGATATGTAAGAATTTGGCATCATCGATAGAAAAAGTATGGTTTTCACGGTGACAATGACTAGCCATTTCAGAATAAATTAGAGGATTTGTTAAGGCGGATTTGTGTTCACGAAATCTCTTTTCAAACGATCTTCCTGTCTTTCCTATATAGAAATTATCACAGTCAGCACATAAAAGTGTATACACACCACTGTTGCTAAGTATTTCATTTTTGCCTTTCCCATTAAATAAGAGTTTCCGGAGATTAAAATTAGTGTAAAAAGCTGGCTTTATGTGACTTGGAAAATTTTTGGTTATTTCGTATGATATGTATTTTATATAAAGTGGAATAAACAGTGTTTGATAAAATAAATTACAATGTCTTTAAACCTCCACAACGTTAATGCCTTAACTATAAACAATATATCAATTTATTGTGATCATTCTTATTTATTTTATGTAAAAAAAGGCGTAAAAAATATTTTGTTGAACCCAATTTAGAATGTATTCTGCTTTATTGTAGGCGTTATGAATATTCTTAAAGCTAATAAAATAATACAAATATACTTTAAGAATATTAATACGAAAAGAGGTCGCGTTTACGTAAAACTCGTGAAATCTCCACACGTAACTGATGACGTCTGTACAATGTATCGAGAGATAAAATGCACATTTACTAGTGTCCAGGGCCGACGCTTCTTTGTATACAGTATTGGCGGTGTAAACAGGCGACCGATTAAATTAGAAATCATTAACATATAAACATTGATTAATGCTATGTTTTGAGGCTTTCGCAGTCGCGAAATGTTTTACCGCTTGTTTTGGCTTGTGGTGGCAATGTTGCAGCTTTTATCTCCAGGACTTACTTCATTTCACTTCAAAAAGACAAGCGCACGGCTTCCACAAAGGTTGAAGTTATTATTAAATCTTATTTAATTGTCGCTTCGATTTGATTTTGGGGTACCATGCTGCTGATTGATATAGGATCCGTCATCTCTAAAACAATATTAAAATAGATTATGGATTCCTCCCAAAAATAGTTAAAATTTAGTAGTTAGGTCTGACTATAAATTTTGGCTTGATTCGAATCTTTGTTCACTTGCTTCAAAAAGTGATTTAAAAAATCTTGTTTCAGTAACGTAGCGTGTTCTTCAATGTAAATCCGTTTTTGGTTGCTTTCTTGACAGAGATTTCCTGCAGGATTGTCTTTTTTACTTCGTAGCTCCATCCATCTACATGGGGTTGACTTTTGGAGTCCCCACTATTATTTTCTTTCAATAAAATAAAACATGTTGACTTGTATTGTCTACACGTTCTTTGTACGCCCACTCAGCAAAATGGTTGCTCCATAGTGAAGTGATTGCAACTAATTATTAGTACAACTCTTGCATAACAAGACTGCACAGATTGGGTAGTCAATATGGACACTGTATGGATTTTCATATGACTTACAAGATGAATATGAAGACATTATACTTGCCGGTATGAATTGTCAGGGTTTGCTTTGCTTTTGTGCTGTGTTCATTTTGTATAAGTTTTTTTTTATATTGTGTATGTCAATGTTGAATTTTATTTGTTTATATTAACATATTTAATATTTTGTCTCAAAAGATTAAAAAATGTCAAGGATTTGGGCCGAAAAATATCTGATATCCTCGCATCCGGGCTCGCCCTCTATTGGTGGGCGTGTATCTCAACTGAAGGGATGTTATGATATCAACCCAGATACGTTGATAGCTTCTCTCGTGTATGTATTGTCTTCGACATTATCTTAAAATATTTATGTAATTTTAGTATATATGTACACTCGTAAATGTATACACTATGTTACTTTTAATAAACCTATGTTTATTACTTACAAACTATGTTACTATCAATAAATGTAGGAACTATGTTGCTACCAATAAACCTACATTCATTATTTACAAATTTTGTAGCTAACAATAAATGTACAAACTATGGTGTTGTGGCGTCCATATACGCGGTCAATGACCGATGAAATGACCTTTGCATTCCTTAGCAATTCAAAACAAACAAGTACAAAGTCCACGCGCCGGTCATTCAACTCATTACCGGGCGCGGAGCGCATTCCATGCTAGAGCGAGAAGGCACCACATCTGTCGCGCCAGTTCCGTAAATAAATTATCACCTACATACGACATTAATCGTTTTGCGAATGCAGAAACGAGACGGCGGCATATCGCGAGCGCATTCCCGCACACATTCAGAAATGATATAAATACCTACGTCTATAAATAAAATTTCTCTTTTCCGCATTGCGATCTAAAACGAGTTTTATTTTTCAACAAATCATCATCATCTTTCCCTTAAGGACATATCTCCTAAAGTGTTATCAATAAATATACAGAATATGTTGCTATCAATAAACCTATATTTAATATTTACAAACTATGTTATTATCAATAAATGTACAAACTATGTTGCTACCAATAAACCTATATTCATTATTTACAAACTATGTAGCTATCAATAAATGTACAAACTATGGTGTAATTAATAAATGTACAAACTATGTTGCTATCAATAAACCTATGTTTATTATTTACCAACTATGTTGATGTGTTGCTATCAATAAATATATATTTATTATTTACAAACTATGTTAGTATCAATAAATGTACAAACTATGTTGCTATCAATAAACCTATATTCACTATTTAAAAACTATGTAGCTATCAATAAATGTACAAACTATAGTGTAATCAATAAATGTACAAACTATGTTGCTGTCAATAAACCTATATTTATTATTTACAAACTATGTTGCTATCAATAAATCTATATTTATTATTTACAAACTATGTTGATGTGTTGCTATCAATAAACCTATATTTATTATTTATAATATTTTTTATTTAAAAGGTCATTTGACCGTTGAAATGAAATAAAATCTTCCCTCTCCTTTTTCATTCTTTATGAACATATTTTGTTTAGCTGGTTTCTTTAATCCGTTGTTTATTTTTTTATTTGTTTGTACTTTTTACAATTAAATATGCAAAACACTCACTCCTGTCTATCTAGGCATATATCCGTCCTAAGGCAGAGAGTTTACGTAAAAAAAAAATACAAACAAAACATAACAAAAAAATTAACAAAACATATATAAAGTATAAAAAAGTATTAGTAATTTTTTTTTATTATAAGTATAAAAATTCCCACCACAATCCCATTATATAAAAAGATAAAAAGTTAATTTAAGTATTTTTGTTTTTCTTTCTTGGCTTGTTTATTTATTTGTATAAACAATTTACATTTGATCTGTTGTGTTGTTCGACTGTCTGTTTTTTTTCGATTGTGTAACACTGCTTTCTTGTCAATGTTAAGTTTTATTTTTTGTTTTTTAATATTTGTATCATAAAGGTCATTTGACCGTTGAAATAAAATAAAATAAATAAATAATAGATTTTATCTAACAATGTTAACACTATTAAAAATAAAATTGATTGGCGTTTTGGTAAAGAGGTAAATGTCATCAATTACTTATTTGCCAGTTTGAAGTTTTGCAACACTTGTATTCCTGAAATACAGACCTCAGGTAAATTTTAAAGGTAAACTTTGAATACATAAATTATTTATGTATTCAAAGTTTACCTTTAAAATTTACCTGATGTCTGTATTTCAGGAATACTTGTACAAGTGTTGCAAAACTTCAAACTGACAAATAAGTCATTGATGTCTTGTACCTCTTTACCAAAACGCCATTCAATTGTACTTGGTAAATTAAAATTAAGTAAGCTTATTGTTACAATTTATGTATTATATTCTGTGTATCTTATAGTCGATCGTTTTCACCAGTCCACCATCAGTATACTATACAGGGAGTGGCACTAAACAGAGTTTCTGAATTCAAGGATTTGGGCGTAACGTTCGATGTCGTACTCACGTTCGTTAACCATGTCTCACGTTTGATATCGGACTGTTACAAACTACTCGGTTTTATAATGAGAATATCAAGAGAATTTAACAGCACCGATATCCTCCGAAACTTATATAATTATCTAATTAGAACCAAATTAGAATATGCATCTACGGTTTGGGCTCCTCGTCAGCTCAAATATAAAAACAATATAGAACAAATACAAAAAAAAATCCTCAGATATCTATGGTACAGAACAAAGGGCGATTACCCAAAATATGCTCACCATGCCGAACTTCTCACGGTGTGTAACTATAGAAGCCTTGAAACAAGAAGGCAATAATCCATTGCGATATTCCTAATAAAGGTTTTCCAAGGTTCCTTTAACTGTTCCGCGATTCTAGAAGCACTAAGTTTATATGTACCCAATAAATATAGCCGTGCAAGGAGTCACCCTCTGTTCTACATACCAACTTACAGGACGAATATCATGGCTAAACTCTCAGTCACGCGTGGTATAGATATATTGAACCAACTGAATGACACTGTTGATACGAGTATTCTCGGCACCGCCTAGCAGTATGAGAAGAATTCTGGCTGATATTCTTCCTAACGAATAAGCTAACGCTAGAAGCAGACCCTCTTTGTGTAACAGGAGAAATCCGTGCAAAGTGGATAAAAAAAAATTAAAAAAAAAAATTGTTCTTAAGATATAAATTTGTATGTAGGCATAGCCTTGCGCAAATGTTTGTTATAGATTACTTAATTAAATTTAAAAAATATTTAATCGTAACATGTCGCTACAGATTTATTTTTAAAAGTCGGTACTGAACTTTTAGTGACGACAGCAACCATAAACAAAACGCAACATTCTCTTTCGTTCAGAATGGGGTTATGCTTGCGTGCATAGTTTGGGTTTTCCCGCCAACCGGTCTGCTCTCTGCATATGCGGCCAGTCACCACAGAGGAAAACTGAGAAACAAATACTGTTGGCAGGGGATTCCCTCGAGACAGATATAAATATATTTCTAGAGAAGCATTGTTAGCGCATCTTCATTCCATAAATTCCACAAAATAATTGCAGATAATGTAAAAATCTTACAATCAATATATAATTTACCATATACTGTAATTAAGAAAATTAAAAAAAAACAATTCGGAGGTCTTGAGGAGAGCTAATTGCCGTAGACAGCTGCTGATAGATATTAAGGTCCGCAAGATATCCTATCTGGGTCACATTTTACGTGGAGAGAAGTACGAAATCCTCCAGTTGATACTGATGGGCAAGATCGAGGGGCAGCGTGGTCCTGGTAGAAGGCAAACATCTTGGCTGCGCAATATAAGAGACTGGACGGGGATGGGGCATGTGGAGGACCTGCTCCGGGTTGCGCAAGATAGAGAAGCCTTTGCCAGAGTGATTGCCAACGTCGGGGGGACCTGTTGGGGCACGACAAGAAGAAGAAAAAAAAACTTTTTGAAAGTTATCTATCCTTTATTTAATTACTCAGTGACAGTGTTTCGGCATAGAATGGCATTGTCAAGCTATCAAAGCATAGCTATATACAGTGAAACCCCGTTTTTACGTGCCCGGAATCAACGTTTTCCTGCTATTTGCATTAAATTTTTCCAATCCCGTTTTATTTTAGTACATTTAATACCCGCTTTAACGTTTTTATTTCCCACAATTTACGTTTGAAATATTTAAAATGCAAATCAATTTATAAAGATATTTAATTAAATGCGCGACGATTTAAAATATTTGAAATTAATATTAGGAAGCAGAAATATGTTTTTTCTATTTATAGACACGTGTGCACCTGCAACTCTCATGGTCAAGGTTACACGAGTCGTGTAATACGATGCAATTGGTGTAAAATTTAGCGAATCAGAGGCAGGCAGACTGTATATGTATTTGGTCAATCTGTGCTTGTGTTTTAAACGTGTCGGTCGTGTACATACAATTTCAATTGTCAAATGTCGTGTATTTCGTGTGTCAATTTACATTTTTTTCATTTCTTTTAATTTTTCGTTGAATCCCTTCAAATAATGTCTCAGGAAAGAAAAATATTATCGATTCAAGAGAAAAGGAAAATTCTCGAAAAAGTGAATAAACATGTTGGTTCACATGTTTCGCTCGCTCGATTTGGGGGTACCCATTACAACTTTGGCTACGATAATAAAAAATCGCGAATCGAATGAAAAAAGTTTTCCGATTTGCGTGATTATCTAAATAAAAAATAATTTTACATTTTTTTTTCTATCCCCAAATCCACGTTTTCCCTCCAATTACGTTTTTTTATCAGTCCCTTCAAAAACGTAAAAACAGGGTTTCACTGTATATTCGAAAATGTTAACATGAGTTCTGTATCGGACGTATGCGTTACATAGATGGGTGAATTTGATTTTATATTACGTCTAAAATTGTTAAGATTTTATTAGTGTAAATTGTCGTATTTTAATGTAGTATCTGTGTTTGACCTATATACATGTACACTTTGTAATAAAAAATTCCTTATGCGGGGTGTTCGCAATGATCACTATAGATGATCAGACATCCCATACGTGCGGAAAGCGCGTGGTGTTCATGGCGTTAGCAAGCCGTGATGGCATACACGGACGAATAATGAGGCTTACGATAAGCGACGGGCTGTACATAAGGAACGGAAAACGGAAAAACATATTCTCACCTACTGCAAAGTCTACTGTTCTTTCATTTCGACAAACTTCTACCTTCGAAAGAGGAATCTCTTCACATTTATAGTGTTGAATTTGTACTAAACTATTTATTATTTCAGCATAAATGTCAAGAGTGACACTCGGTGTGGTGAGATGCAGACATTTGACTCGAGACAGTCTCATAACGTACAATCAACTGTGTATAGGTATTATTATCTTTTTGATATATTGACTCCCTGCTTACTTATGTACTATTTTAGTTTCTTTATTGTGAGGGTATATCTTTTTTATTATATTGTATAACACTTTCGTCATACACAATACAACCTGGCGGGCTTATTGCCATGTGTCAATCTCTTTCAATCAACCAAAAATATGTTAAAGAGGCCTTAAGGGAACAACTGACAGGAATCCTTTTTTTTAAATAATTCGGGATCCAACAGGCTCCAACAGGATCCAACAGGCTTCGGGATCCAACAGGATCAAAACCCGCAACCTCCGAATTGGGATCCAGGTGTCTTACCAACTAGGCCAAGGAGGTCGATTTTTATCTGTTTTTTTATTAAATTGAGTGTCAAAATCTGCCGAGATCATAGTCCACTTAGAACCAACTTTGATGTATGGAAGTGAAACGTGGACTTGGAACATGACTGAAAAGGACCGAATTAATGGTGTGGAAATGTCTGCACTTATAACAATATATGGGGTAACAATGTATGATAGAATACGGAATGAAGTGATAAGGGATGAGTGTGAACTTATATGTTGAGCAAGACGAGTAAGATCACTCTGAGGTGGTTTTGGGTTCATCACTTATCACTTTATTCCGTATTCTGTCATACATTGTCACACGACGTATTCTTCTCAGTGCATGCGTACATGATTTATTCGGCCTTTCAGTATTTTTCCGCGTTTACGTTGCACTCCCATATATCAAAGTTAGCAGTAAAATAATGTTGCAAAGTACCTTCTTTGCAGACTTTGATACTGTTAAATTAGAGTATATACTCTTCTTCTTCTTTTTATTTTAGACCTTTAGGCCCGGTATGGTCCTGCATCATTGTTTGCCTCTTATGACGTCGACTGCCAGCTGTCTTTCCATCTTTTGAAAGGTCGTCCTGGAGGTCTGGGGGATACTGTCCCTCGCCATTCTTACGGCTCTTGGTTCCGCCATTATTGATACGTGTTCGTTTCAGAACCTTCTTCTCTGTTGTCCCCATCTGACAGTATCTTCAACTTCGCACATCCTTCGGATTTCTGTGTTTCGTACTCCATCACGAAGGGTTTTACCAGCGATACTCCTGAGTATCTTCATTTCGCTGGTTCGAAGGAGATTTTTGGTTCTTACAGTGTCGGCTCTGGACTCTATGCTGTATGTCATTATGGGGCGGACACAGGTCTTGTATATCCTCGCCTTGCTATGGATGTTCATATACTTGTTTTTCCAGATAGTGTTCTTTAAACATCAGGAAATAGCTGCGGCCTTTTGTTATTGTTCAAGCACTTCGCCATAGAGGGCATTATTGCACGTTATGCTAGCACCCAAGTATTTAAATTTAGTATATACTTGTATATATATTTTTATGTTTTTTTTTTACATTCATCCCTTATGACTTCATTCCGTATTCTATCATACGAGTATATTGTAACTCCGTGTATTCTTCGTAGTGTACGCATCTCCTCAGCATTTATTCAACTCCTCTCAGTCTTTTTCCACGTTCATGTTTCCCTTCCATACATCCAAGAAGTCACCAAAATACTATTATGAACTTAGCAGATTTTGATACTATCCGGTTCGAGTATATATGTTTTGGTGCCTCGTTGAATTTGTTTCCTATTATTACACGCCGTTCGATACCACTCTTAACTCTTCCACCATCTGTGAAAATACAACCCAAATAGGAGAATTCCTCAATTTTCTCAAATATTTCATTATTAACCCATATGCTGCATTTATTCTATCTTCCACACTTTTTTATCACCATTTTGTTGGAATTTGCAATATTGATTCTCAGATCTTTCCCTTTGCATATTTCATACAATTTGCTTATCAAACTCTGCAAATCACCTTTACTATCCGACAATACTACCAAATCATCTACATAAAATAATCCGTATACGTTTCCATTTTACATTTATATGCCACCAATTGACGTATGTACAGTACCCGGCGGTAAGTAATACACATCGGGCTTAACCCTTCCTGTCCGGTGATGTGTAACTAGTACACATTGCTTCTAAAAACTTAAATATCTCTATAAATATAATAAATACTATACTGGGTTCAGATTTAAGGTATTCCTCCGTAATACATTTACGTATTGAATGAAAAAATAATATTTATAATAATTAGCACTTATCGGCCACATCAGAGATATTTTGTGAAAATCGGGAATAAATTCACCAATACAATCAAATGTGTGCCAGTGTGTGAGGTAGGTATATTCATTCTAAAAAAACCGCTAAGGGTGAGGAAGCGACGCTATTCACGTCTCACTCTCACTCTACTTCTGTATATGGGAACGCAAGGACTTTCGGGGCTTTCGTTCGAGATTGTCGCTTCGCCAGTTTTGTGAACGTCGGCCGATGTTTTTTTTTTCAATACTGGGTTCAGATTTTAGGTATTCCTCAGTTATACATTTACGCATTGAATGAAAAAATAATATTAATAATAATTAGCACTTATCGGCCACATCAGAGATATTTTATGAAAATCGGGAATAAATTCACCAATACAATCAAACGTGTGACGTATGTATATTCATTCTAAAAAACCGCTATGGGTGAGGAAGCGACGCTATTAACGTCTCACTCTCCCTCTACTTCGGTATTTGGGAACGCAATAAATAGAATCTCAGTTCGCTCGCTTCTCTCGCTTCAGTAGCTTTCGGGCATCCATTTGAACGTCGGCCGATGTTTTTTTCATGTTTTCAGCAATTCAATTTCAATTATTATCACTCTTGTCTTCAAATTCAATTCCTTTAAGCGACTGGCTATAAATATTCTTATTTTTCCGATATTAAATCGCTCATTTTTACATGTGTATTGAATACACAGCACCGGAACGCGCGGATTTTTATGAACACAAGAAGGGAAAGGTTAAAAAAGAGACTGTCGGTCATAATCAGCTAAGTTCGGCTTTGTAGAACGTCGTCTCTGTCGCACGATGTGCTAACAGTCTCGCGACGATTATGGCCGACAGTCTCTTTTTTAAGCCCGATGTGTATTATTTACCGCCGGATACTATAGTTATTTCACACAGGATTTTTTTTAATTGATTGAATTATCGACAGAAAATTATTGTATTGTAGATAACTCAATTTTTTTCGTAAATATTTTATGCAATATTTTACATTTTCATATACAATACATAAGGTAAAATGTTTTATTTTTTATTATCAAGTATTTATAAATACGCTTTCTCTCAAACATCGAAACTACAATATGAAGAAAAAGAGAAAAAAATTACGCTGTTTGAATTATAATTGAAAAAAAATATTCAGCCCGTGAAGGATTCGAACCTTCAGCCTCCGATTTAGTGGACAAATACGGCGCTCTAACCTATTGAGCTAACGAGCCGATGGCGTAATGTGCGAGAATTTAGATATAGTAACATTTATAACGATTATCATAATATGAATCACACAGCCAATAATCAATCGACCTCTCAACTCTGCTAAGTATAAACAGCATTAGTATGATATTTATATATATTAACACTTTATTCTACAGTTAACAACATGGCGGGCATATTACCAAGTAACAATCTCTTCCAACCAGGCGTACAAAAGTTTTGAGTGAAAGATGGGGGATTTAAATAATTGAAGATGAGAAAATTTTTAAATATTTTGATCTTTTACACTCAAGAAAATGTAGCATGGTCCCTGTAACGTTTCACAAATTTGACCCAATACAACCTTGTAACGACGTTCAGTAATTTGAATTATTTTATCAACTTTAATATAAGCATCGATTCTAATAAATAGCAAGTTATTTAGGTAAATACGTTACATAAAACTAACAATAATGGCAAATTAATACATCTTGTTACAAATTAGCAAAAATATGTCAGTTTGTTAAAATCAAATAATATTTGGTGACGTTTGTCAAAAGTCACTACGTTAGTCTGCATTGGCTAGGGATGGGGTATACGATAATTGGATTTTCGATTTTTTTTTATACATAAAATTAAATGTTCGTAATTAGTATTAATTCATAGTGGATCTTGTCCTTTTTAAAGATAGATACAAATCATACAATACATTAGAAAGTCAGTATAATGAAAATTAGGAATTAAAACGTCAGTTTAGAGAAAAACAATTTTTCGATTTATAAAAATTGATTTGATTTGTATAAAAACGATTTTACCCCATCCCTTTGAGACATGACATTTCAAACGTCACAGGGACCATTCTACATTTTCTCAAGTATAGTGTAGATCGCGCTGTATGGGGACTTATTTTGCCCCCCCCCCATAACGGCATGAGTGATCGGATCAAACTGAACTGATCTGAACTATTGATATAGAGAAAAAATACTACACAATAAGAAAAACAAATTATAAAATTAGGTTAGTAATAAAAATATTAAATAAACTAAATAAATAATTTATTAAGATCATCAGTTGTCAAGTGTTTATGACATAGAACAGGCCTGGACAAATATTTTTATTGAAGGGTCGATTTGAGAATATAAATAAACATTAAAATGAACTGCCAAATAAATTAGGATTTTTTGATAAATGCAATTTATTGACTATACTTCAAAAAGTCTAGGATGAACCGTGCAACGTTTAAAACGTCATGTCACAAAGGGATAGGGTAAAATCGTTTTTTTTTTACAAATCGAATAGTTTTTTTATAAATCGAACAATTGTTTTTCTCTAAACTGACGTTTTAGTTCATAATTTTCATTAAACTGACTTTCTAATGTATTGTATGATTTGTATGTATCTTTAACCTTTTAACTGCCGGCAGGTACATGTATGGCGGTACCCAGCACGCCGCGAATTTTACGACAAAAATAAAACCTTCTAAACATATCGTTATTGAAAGTGTAATAAAGTTTATTTATAAAACTTACCAAATAAATGAAGAGCGCGCCAGTCGCGCCGTCATTTATCCATAATCATAAAATTAATTGTTCATGGTGCAGGGTTGTCACAAAATTTGTCATAGAAAATATGAAAACTAAATTATATGTCAAAAATAATTGTTTATGTTAGTTTAATATTAAAAGTATACACACACACACACTATGATTTAAAAAAATTAAAAGTCTTCTATCGTATGATAAGTCTCAAAACAAGTATCCACGCAGAGAGCCACTTTGCACTGTTTGCATTGATATCTCGATTCTTTCCGTATTTTTTTGGACAAACACACTACACATATCTTCATTGATTTAACTTTATCCTCTTTTGTAGGTAATTTACCCATAAAATGCCTTTCTGTTAGACGTGATGGTAATTCCAATTGGCTCTTCCTTGGCGCGGATTTGGAGGTCACATCACGTTTGTGCTCATGTATAAGTTGCCGAAATACTTCTAACTGAAATTGTGCTAGCGGCACCCGTTTTCCCGTTTTTTGACAGTGTACTATATGGGCATTTAATAAAGAAAGGTCCAAAAAGTGGAAAAACATTTTTTTATACCATCTCATCGTTTTTCGCGATGAGTGTGTATTTGACAGTGCCATGTCAGATTTATCGACCGCACCCATATTTTTGTTGTAGTCCTGAACGCATTTAGGTTTGAATATTGATTCATGTCGGTAGGTGGTTTTTCCTGTATCGGTAAGGTTAGCAGGATGCAGAGTTGTAAGCATCGATACCTCCCTTTTATCCTTCCAAATTTGTGCCGAAACGGTAACTGTGTGAAAAGCTTTCATTTCGCCTTTTTTTAATTTTTCAGTTAGTTTTGGCATTCCTTTTCGGTTCATCCTAACAGTACCGCAAGCATTTGTTTTTCGGGCGTGTAGTTTTTGAAACAAAGTTGGGCTGGTGTACCAATTATCCACATACAACGTGTGTCCACGATCTAAATATGGCTCCATTAGTGACATAACTACACTGCCCGAAATACCGATGTGTGGGTGTGTCACATATATTGTCGATTTTCCAGTATAAACAATAAAATTTAATACATAACCCGTAGCACAATCACACATGACAAAAAATTTTATGCCGAAACGGCTGGCTTTAGACGGAATATATTGACGAAACCACAACCTGCCTTTGAAAAGCAATAAACTTTCATCGATACATATATTCATGTAAGGATACATGTATTATCCAAAAATGCTTTTGAAATGGTCAACGAGGAATCGTAATTTGAACATCTTGTCTCCACTTGCTTGTTGCGTGTTGTCGCAGAAATGAAGCATTCTAAGAATTATCTGGAATCGGTTGCGGGACATGGTATCGGAATATATTGGTGAAAACAACAATATATCAGTAGACCAGTGATCTTCTATCTTATTCCTTGAGTTGCAGGCCATCAAAATAGATATCGCAAGAAAGAGGTATAATTCTTCGACTGTTACGTCTACCCACTGTTTTAGCCTCCAACTTAATTCGTTGCAGTTGTTTTTGACGTATTGGTACTGCTTATTGGATTGATCGGCGATAAAATTCATAAGCGTGCTGTTCATAAACAGTTTGAAAAAGTCTACTTCTCTGGTACCAACACTCTCTACATCCGCTCCTGATCTTGAGCTAGAGAACGAGTTGACAATGGGAATAAAGTCATCCGTTTTCCATTCAAAAACTGGTGCCGATTCATCAAACCCGGGAACGTTCGATACATCTGGTTCCTCATCATCAGAATCGACACTAAAATCACTGTCATCAGAGTCGGCAGTGACGGCAACTCTGTCCATTAATTCTCCGCACGGTTGAGTGTTTTGAGACGTACTAGGCTCTTCTTCCATTTTGAGTGGATCGAATATCAAAAACTTTATAACGCATACAAAAAATGTACATAAAAAATTGACAACGTGCGATTAGGTTCCGACACTCGTAAACTTATAAAATAAACTAACAGATTCACAACACAACAGGCACAATAGTAAAATTAAGCACGAAAATACACTGACAAAATGCGAAATAACTATGTCAAAACACTTTTTTTTATCTCATAAAGTAATTATGATAAAACTTATTCAACAGAAATAAAAATCAGAAAATTCTACCGCGAAATAAGTTTCAAATATAATATGAACCGCTATACATGGAACACGAAATAAAACTGTACTCTGTAGACGAAAAATTATATACGCAAAACATCGATAGAAATTCGGGGATTCCTAAAAATCCCGGCAAATAAACGGCTATTACACAGCCCTGAGCGCCATCAGTTGTTCCGATGACAAAGCTCTCTTTAATTTACGTTTAAAGTGGTAAAAACAAATTCTGTTTCAATTCTAAGTATGCAAAGATATTCACAATAGATGCCACTATGTGTTCAATATATTTGTACATTTTAAATAATTTATTTTCTTTAGTAAAATCCCATTTAAAACGGCGCGTCTTAAGACGTAATTTGTGTATGAGCGGCGCTCCGTTCACAGAAAATTATGCGTCTTAAGACGCTTTTGGCAGTTAAAGGGTTAAATAGGCCAAATACATATCTTTAAATAGTACTAACCCATTATGGATTAATACTAATTACGATTTATGTATAAAAAAAATCGAAAATCCAATTATCGAATACCCCATCCCTAGCCAATGCCGACTAACGTAGTGACTTTTGAGGAACGTCGACAAATATAATTTGATTTTAACAAACTGCCACATTTTTGATGATTTGTTACAAGATGTATTAATTTGTCATTATTGTTAGTTTTATGTAATGTATTTACCTAAATAACTTGCTATTTATTAGAATTGAGGCTTATATTAAAGTTGATAAAATAATTAAAATTACTGAACATCGTTACAAGGTTGTATTGGGGCAAATTTGTGAGTTGTCATACGACTCATCCTATATTTTCCGAACTATAACAAAATATAGGACACTTAAATGTTCTTTACATAACACACTGATAATTAAAAAAACTTGAAACATTACGTATCAATTTATTCCAAAATATACAATTTAGAAAACATACTCGTATATGTATTCAATTCAAATGACAATTTTGTATATCGACAATTACAGAGCAAACACTTTTCAACGATGCTCTAACTCGAGATTCAAACCTTTTAATATTAAACAAATCACGTCTGGCAAACACTTTGCACGCAGCATAACCTTGTGAGATCTCTGCCACAATTTTTCTTTAATATTGATAAAGATGGAAGTACATCTGCTTGAACCATAAATATCATTTTAATGTATAAAATATCTGATAGATTGGAATACATAGGATTCTCCCCCCCATCGTTAAACACAGAGAAAACTCCATACTCAGAAAGAAAATACAATATTTCTCAAAGACACTGGAGGAAAACTTGGATAGTTGTATATCCAAAGAGGATTAATTGTCTTGTTTTAAACCTCGTATTTATCTGACACAAAGTAATTTATTTTTATTTATTTATTTAACACTTTTATTGCAATACAATCTGGCGGGTTTATTGCCAGGTGGCAATCTCTTCCAACCATCCAGACAAAAGTAAATGAAGCAAGTTACAAGTACGTGGTCGCATAAATCATTCAAATGACTATCCATCCCCACGAAATCCATAAACATGTATGCGAGAACATGCCCACGAATCCCACAAAGACGGACAATCACCCAAACATTATTTTTCATATAAAGTGAGATATCATCAATCAAAAGGATAGGAAAGGATGGTGGAAAGGAAAGGAAAAGAAAAATCAGGAATGAAACACGTTATTTTACTGACTAGAAATTAAGAGTTTTTTTCAGTCGCTTTCTTAAAGCATGCCAAGGACGGAGCGAGTCTTATATTGGTTTGTAACTGATTCCAGAGTCTCACTGCATGGACAGTAAAGGACGACGTAAAGAAAGAAGAGCGATGAACTGGAAAGGCCAATAAACAATCTCTGTTTGAGCGTAGCGCTAATCCATGATTGGAAAGACGCTGAAAATTTTTAGCGAGATAAGAGGGTGCGGCGGGACAGTTAAGGATATTATACAATAGAGACAGTATGTGAATTTGGCGTCTAAAGTTATAATTTTTTAAGTGAATTTAATCATACAAATCGCATTTAATGTATTTTTAATAAACTGGATATTTCTACAATCTGGGATAGAAATTACCTATAATATATCTGATTTAAAATTTCTAATATTTTTTTATAATGAATACATATATGTTAGAATTAAACAAACGTTCACATTAACATTTTGAAATTTTTATTTTAAATACATACATAAAGGGTCTTTCAAATTGAGCGGTTTTTTAAATTCAATTTTATTTAATTATTGAATAAAACACACAATTTGCTTTAATTTCAAAAAACTTTTTATTGGTTATTGAAGTATAATGTATGATATTTAAACACAAAAAACAATATCCGCCAAATGTCCACCTCTTGCAGTTCCACAGATGTCCACTCTTTTGTCAAAATTTTCAATGACATTTTGGCATAATTACGGTTCTAACTCACCAATAACGCGAATAATTTCGTCCTTTAGCTCAGGAATTGATTGGGGGTCTTTCTTATATAACTGGATTTTCACTTAACCCTAGAGAAAATAGTCTAACGGTGTCAGATCACATGATCTTGGTGGCCAATTAACATCACCGTTTCCGGAGATTACAATACGTAAAATAATTCTCAATTTGAACGCATTGTTGTATTGTATACATTCATTTTTATAAATGTCATACATTACACTTCTCAAATTTCACAAGACTCGGGCAAGTTTGCGACGTCATCTGTGTTTTATCCAAGAATTAAAAAAACCGCTCAATTTGAAAGACCCTTTATATTGTAGATGGAAGACGTCTCTGCGTGTATTGATTTATTGTGTGTAAGCTGCTGCTCTTTAGCAAGCACACATTCTAGACAGATCAAACCCATATGATCTAAGTCCTCCGACATCGTTTTTTAATAGCGTATATCAACAGCAAGTTTGTATTGGTTGTATGTGCCACTGTTGTAATTTCTTATAGGGCTTAAGTGCTACAGGCTGTCTTTGTCAGTTGTATTTACCAGGGCTGTGGACTTGGAGTCGGAGCCGGAGTCGTGGAGTCGGAACATTTTAGGCGGAGTTGGAGTCGGAGTCGGAAAAAATCGACCGACTCCGACTCCGTTTAATTAATTATTTTAACATTTTCTTTAATGAATAACGTTACGGAATGTGTTAACCAGTTAACCTCTCATCGTTTCATGCCTGATACTATGCAGACTTTTATAATCGCAATAAACCCCAAAAGGGGATTACGTTCAGTTTACAGTTTTTACAAAATTAGATATAAAAAACAGCAATACTGCGATATCCTGAAATTATTCAAGATTCAGCGCTGACCGTCACGGCCTTACCACTTACCACCTACACAAGTTAAGAGCTTCCATAAATCCTGACTTTTTTTGAGATCTAATTCCATTTAGACCACGAATAGGAAATAAGATTTATATAAAGTATATTTACTTTCAAAAATCTTATCTTGTGTTCTATTCAATATTGAATCAAAATAATAATAAACAATATTAATAAGATTTAGTTAACGTATGAAAACAAATGAAGCAACCTTTTTATTTAATTTTAAAGTGTTTTCTTATTTTTTTTAATACCTACCTGTGTTGTTTTTCTAATTATTTTAAAAGTTTCATTTGATTCTTTTTTTAAATATTAATATATATTTTTAATATTATTTTAGTGTGAAGATATTGCTTAATGCGTATTGTTTATATATTTTTTTATAAAATTGTTTCATTTGTGTACGAATATAATTATTTTTTTATTTATACCTGTATCCATTATTAATAAGTCAATATAAATACATTAGGTAGACGCAGTAATTTATAAAATAAAATAAAAATTGAAGTCAGAGTCAAGAGTTGGAGTCGGAGTCGGAGTCGGTGTCGGAGTATAAAGTAAAGCCGGAGTCGGAGTCGGTAAATTTTCATACGACTCCACAGCCCTGGTATTTACTCACAACCCTCTTTTTTATTTGTATCATAAGAGTCACACGTTTCGAAGCAAACACAATACGCATAGTTCCTTTTAAATAAGATTAGGCACATCACTTACACCCTATTTAAGGTTATCACACTTGGAACATAACACTTTCTACATTAGATGAATTTAAACCAATACAATTAGTTTAATAGCTTTAACGAAAAATTTCTTTTGTGCAAATAAATATAAACATATATGTTTTTTGAAAATACATTTAAAATAATTCAGTTTTACGTTATATTGTGTAAATATTGACAAAAGCCGATGAATCTAAAAATCCAAAAAATGGCACTTAGGTTCCTTTTTATTTCCGATATTCATATATAGTTCGGAAATTTTAGGATGAGTCTCGTGACAGCTCACAAATTTGCCCCAATACAACCTTATGAAATGTATTTACAAAAATAACTTGCTATTTATTAGAATTGATGCTTATGTTAAAGTTGATAAAATAATTAAAATTACTGAACATCGGTACAAGGTTGTATTGGGGCCAATTTGTGAGGTGTCACAGGACTCATCCAAGAATTTCCGAACTATAATTAAAAAAAAATTATCTCGAAATTTTTATCATAGTGGCACGTGGTGTTTATTTTTAATGACTTCATCTAGTGGAAAAGTTTCACTTTATTTTAAAGTTTTTCCTGTTGATTGTTTTTGCTAGAGCTTTAATATATAAAATGGTTCATAGATGGCAATAATCGTATTGCCTTACTCATAAACGTCTATATATTTTAATTGAGATAAAATAAATTTTTCACCAAAGAATACTACTTGTAAAAACTTATTTTCTTGGATTCTTAATTTAACGACTTGAATCACCATAGTGGAATATATATAAAGAACTGATTTCCAGTGCATTTCTATCCAAGTACACTTTAAATTTTCGCTTCTGGCATGTACTCGTACATACATACAACTCATCACTGTTGTGTTATAAAAGCATTTTACTGTTCCCATTTTACGAATTGTATAAATTTGTTCGTTTACCTTTTTTCTAGGTCTTCCCAAACTTCTTTTATCTTATGTACAGATTACTTCTATTAATATTTCATCATTCATTTTTTCTATGTGGCCGTGATACTGTCAGAAGTGACAATCGAGTGATTTGATGGTTTCAAGAATTTTGTTTCGTACATGTCAAATCTAACTAATATTTTTTTTTATAATTATCAACTGTTTATATCTTTCTTTCTTTTATTTGATCTAAGTTCATCAGAACTTGATGTTAAACTTTAATATTTATTATAACACAATACTTATTTTGTTATTTTCCTAATTACATTAATGTCCACTACATGTAGCAAATGCCACCGTAAGATAATTATTCGACATGATTTCATGTAGTTGTTGAGATTAAGATGTGGTTGGAATTGTGTATATCAGGTTTGCCCAACCAGTCAATCACAATCAGCCAATCGATCGTGGCATAATCTTATATGGATCTTTACTTTTTCTTCGATTGCATATCTTCTTCTTCCTCTTGGTCTAGGTCGTATAACCTGTTTGTAATGGTGGGCTGTCCTGAGATAATGATGTCCAGCTGTCCTTACACCTTTTCGGCGACCTTCCTTGTAATCTCCTGCTGATAGGGTTTTCAATCTTAGCGATTTTTGCCAGTCTTGTATCCTCCATGCGGTCCACATGATCCCTCCAGAAGCGCCTTCTGCTTCTTCCCCACCTCACTATGTCTTAGTGAGGTGGGGAAGAAACAGAAGGCGCTTCTGGAGGGATCATGTGGACAACACCACAGACAGACCTTATCGTCTCATTTCTGATCCGATCTCTAAGAGTTCTGTCTGCGATGGAGCGTAGGGTTCTCATTTCCAGAAGCACATTCTGCTTCTTCTTCCCCACCTCACTATGTCTTAGTGAGGTGGGAAAGAAACAGAAAGCGCTTCTGGAGGGATCATGTGGACAACACCACAGACAGACCTTATCGTCTCATTTCTGATCCGATCTCTAAGAGTTCTGTCTGCGATGGAGCATTGGGTTCTCATTTCCGCCACTCGGAGAAGGTTTTTTGTCCTGTTGGTATCGGCTCTCACTTCTATCCCATATATCATGATGGGGCGGACGCATGTCTTATATATCCTGACCTTACTTTCGGTTAGCAAGTGTTTGTTTCTCCATATAGTGTCCCGCAGGCAGCCAGCCAAAGCTGTCACTTTATTAGTTTGTGCTCGTACTTCACTATATAGGTCACTGTTACTGGAGATCTCTACTCCCGTTGTAAGTGAATCGCATGACTTGCTCGATGGGTACATTATCGATGATCAGTTTGCATATTTTTTTTATTATTTTTTTTTATTAAACAAAGTAAATTATTGTACAAACATTTGTCAAGGCTATACCTATATACAAATTTATTACTTAACTAATCTTAATTATATGTTATAATTTATGCACTTACTTAATCTTGTTTTCCTACATATCATTTTATTTTGTTTATTCAATCTTAATATATGAGATCTTAGAAATAATTAACACCTACATACTACTCATAACTAGATAACAATTCTTACACTAATTATTTAGCAAAAACAAGTCCACTCGTTCAGGCTACTTGTATTCCATCACATTCACGGCAGTTTGCATCTGAGTGGCTCTTTTGATATTGTTAAGCACTTTGTTTTATTGACAGAAATCGTCATATTGTACTTCTTATAAGCAAGGTGAGAATTGTACAGCATTCTATTGCATATAATAAAATATATTATTTTAGTTAGTTCCAACAATAAATATGACGAATTGAAAAAGTTGTATTTTCAACGTGAAATTTAGTAAACTTTGCTTAAAAAATTATATCTTGTTTGGGCCCTACATATATGGCAAAGTCTGCATATTCATTTATGAACTTTTCAAAATTAGAAATATAAAATTCTTTATATGATGAATACCTTGAACGGGGTTGAACATCATCTCTTTCCCCGTATAATCCAATTATGAAAAACACAAACTGAAAAATAGCCAAATCTGGACAATACCAAAGATCTCATTAATATTTCTTTTAATTGCACCAGCATTTATTGTGTTTCTTCGTCTTCTTCTTCCTAGTGTCATGTCAAGTCCCCCCAACATTGACTATCACCTGAGAGTAAGCATCTTTATCCCCGGCAGCCCGAAAAGATCCCAAACGTTCCTTATACCAATCCAATTTTGTGCGGAGCCAGGAGATTTGCCTCCTGCCAACACCTCTTCGAACCTCTATTTTGCCTTGGATGATCAGGTGTAGTAATTTGTACTTTGCTCCTCTAAGTACATGACCAAAATAGGACACCTTTCAAATTTTAATATTAGTCAGCAACTCTCTATCAACTTTGGCTCTTTGAAGAACCCTTTTTGTTGCAGATCATATCCGTCCAGGGTATCCGTAGCATTCTCTGGTGCATCCACATTTCGAATGCTTCCAGTCAGTTCATACTACCAACTTTGAGGGTCCATGATTCCATTCCATATAATAACACTGACCAAACGTAGCATTTGACCGTTGTCGAAGTTTCAAGTTTATATTATCATCGCAGAATATGTTTTTCTTTATAATATGATTAATTTGTATATATATTACTTAATAATTTTTTATTCATAATAAATATAAAATTATTATATCTGGTTATAATTTTGTATTTTTTCCTGTACGCTAGTAGATCCCGACTTCACCCTTCAAAGAAAGTAGCTCATGTGTACAAATTCATGGGTAACCCTGATGTATATGATGACTTAGAATTCAAGTATGTGTGATGGAGTATGAATGTATAGTGTGAATATTTCTGCTCGTCACAACAACAAACCTGGAGTAGTAAAGTGATTTTGTTTATGTAGAAAATGATGAGTTTTATGCATTATTGCGTACTGCTACTATGTGATTTGCTTATCTATTTAAATTATGTAAATTGTAATGTTCTATTGTAAATAATAAAAACGATTACAAAAACATTTAAGATTTATTCAGAATATTTTTAAATATAAACGGAACATAAACAACTTAAGAATATTAAAACTATAGAAACTGTAATGGTTGTTGATCCATCACTCACTCTGGGGTTGAACGTCCAGTCAATCTCCCTTGACCTGAAATAAATTAATCATTAAGTTTTGAGACTTTTATGCTCTTTCGTATCAGTTATATATCAATTGATTGATCAAGAAATATGGGTTGTTTTTCACAGTGAAAACATTATAATTTTTTTTTTATAAATTACCAAGAAACGTTTTTATATGCGTATTCGAGCAATAATAATCATTGCATATAATGTATCAATGAACAATTCCCGAGACTAACCATCAGATGGCGCCTCTAATAACAAATCCATACCACTCTCAGTTAGTACCAGCATTTAGAAGCTACGTGTCAAACTTTCATGATATTCCGACATTGTGTCATTGAGTTACAGTGGTTTTAGTGACGCTACTTTTGCTATTTTCAAAACAATGACAAAAAACGAATTTCGTGTGTTGATAAAACATTGCTTTTTAATGAGAAAAAATACCGTTCAAACTCAGCAATGACTTGAAAAGTGTTATCCGAGCTCTGCTCCGTCGAAAACAACTATTTGTCGGTGGTATGCTGATTTCAAACGCGGTCGTACAGATACAAATGATGCTGAACGCTCTGGTCGTCCAAATGAGGCTGTTACATCAGAAAACACAAAAAAAACTCAAAATCGTGATGGAAAATCGCAAAGTAAAGTTGTGTGAGATAGCTGACATCCTGAAGATATCATTTGGTAGTGTTTACACTATTTTGCTCACAATGGAACAGAAACAACAACGCATCGATGATTCAGAGCGCTGTTTGGCACTGTTTACGCGAAATAAACAGGAGTTTTTGCGTCGGTATGTGACAATGGATGAAACTCGGATCCACCACTAAACTCCGAAATCAAATTGGCAGTCAGCTGAGTGGAAGCGACCAAAAACTCTTCAGTCGGCCAGAAAGGTTATGGCCTCCGTACTTTGGGATGCGCATGGTATAATATTCATCGATCACTTTGAAAAGGGAAAAACCATCAATAGTGAATATTACATAGCGTTATTGGAGCGTTTGAAGGCAGAAATTGCAAAGAAATGGCCCCATATGAAGAAGAAAAAAGTTCTCTCTCATCAGGACAATGCACCGTGTCACAAGTCGATGGTAACGATGGCCAAATTGCATGAGTTGAACTTCGAATTACTTCCGCACCCACCGTATTCTCCAGATTTGGCCCCCAGCAACTATTGGCTGTTCGCAGACCTCAAAAAGATGTTCCAGGGAAAGAGATTTGGCTCCAGTGAAGAAGTGATTGTCGAAACTAACGCCTATTTTGAAACCAAAGATAAATCGTTCTACACGGATGGCATAGAAAAGTTAGGAAAGCGGTGGAATGAATGTATCGCTCTTGAAGGAGACTATGTTGATGAATAAAGAAGAATTTTGGCAAATAAATGTTGTTTTACTAGTTAGTCCCGGGACTTATTGGTCGATGTTATGCAGTATTATACTGCATAGTGTGTGAAGTCATTACTAGCCTCTGTTTACTATGTCTGTCCCATGGTATTTTTATCGTCGAAAGTTGAATGAATACGAAATATTTTTTTAAGTCCTTAGTCTTAAGTCCATAAAATAAATTGAGTTATAATTATTAAACAAACCTTATAATTATTAAACAAACCTTATAATTATTAAACAAACCTTATAATTACTAAGCAAACCTTATAATTACTAAGCAAACCTTATAATTATTAAACAAACCTTATAATTTCTTTGTAGACCATGGCTGATGCTTTTGGTTTCCTTGTTCTGTTAGGACTGTTGAAATTCACTTGGTACAAACCAAATTTTTGCCTAGAAATACAGTTAGTAAATTTTTTTTTTTATTATCATATTAAACAATATTTCATTTATGTACTTTCACATCTTTTTCTAAGGTGACTGGCAGTCAGATGAGTCTTGGTGAAGAAGGCAAAAACACAAATTCAGTGTATTTATTGGAATAAACTACTTTTTACAAATATTGTTGCAATGTTTAAAATTTACCAGAATTACATATTTATTTATTTAGTGTATTCACCCACGCGGTTATGAGAGACCACTTACGAGTATGCCCCCATTTAGCGTGATCTACACAAAAAATCAAAATCTCCTTTATTTTTTTTCAGTGAAACTTCTATAGGCGCGGTAGGGCAAATTGTCCTGAACGTCACGAAAAGTGAAACGGTGTATTATATTATTATTATTATTAAATTATTATTAAATATTTTATTTATCAATAAATTATTATTAATTATTTTAATATTAATAATTATTTATTATTAATAATAATTAATATTATTTTAATATCATTAAGTCTATTATATTATTATTAAAAAATTTACTTATTACTAAAATTATTATTATTTATTATGAAATATTAAAAAAATAATATTTTTTGTTATATATTATTTTTATATTAATATATTTAACATTTATTAATTTTATTTGTTATTAAATTATTTTAAATAAATACAGGTTTATTGATAGCAACATTGTACGAGTATGTACATAATACGTTTAGACACATTTCAAGAACACATTAAAAAGATAATACATTAAAAAACAGAAGCTATCAAAAGGTCTGGGCTCATCTAATAACATCCCCCCGGCCAAGATACACCCCACCAATATTGGGCGAGATGTTTTTCAGCCCACACCCTATTTTATTTTTTTTTAATATTTATTTAATACATAATTTATATTTAATATATAATTGTAATAATATATATATGTATGGTATATTTTATTATAATATTAATAATTATATTATTATTATATTGTTATTAATTATAGTATAATTAATTAATAATAATATTAATAACATATAATAAAAATTATATAATAATAAATAAATAATTATTTAAAAATATATAATTTAATAATTAATAATAACATAAAAATATTAAAATATTTAATATTAAAAATAGAAATTTAATATTATTAAGTGTGTTAAATTATTAATAAAATTATTATTTATTATTAAAATCATTATTAAAAATAAAATAAATCATATATTTTTATTTAATTAAGAGTGATTTTCTTGGATTAAATTTCACATAAGCATTTCCTAATCGTAACAAAAAAAATCGTTGACGAATGGAAAAAAAGAAATGCATAAAATCAACTTTTCTTAAGAGCTAAGAAGTTTCACTTCTACCGCGCGAGAGTCTCACTCACAAAAGAAAATGTTTCATTCAAACAAATCTGATAATTTCACTGATTAGATCGCTTTGGATAAATTCCCATTTGATCACGGTCATACAGAGAGGTATCACGGTAGCATGCCCTCAGCACCACGAAACTTACGTACAATTATTTTCAACAGTGTGTCAAGTCATATTGTTGGGCTGCCTACTTGCTTCTTTTATATTGATCGTTGTAAAGTTAACAAAAGCAAGCTGATGGTATGTATGATCTCATATTTTAACGTAATAAACTAGATTTGCGTTGGTCGACTCATCTTTTAAAAAATAACATATTACTATACTTGAGAAATTGTAGCATGATCCCTGTGACAATACAGCCTTGTAACAACGTTCAGTAATTTTAATTATTTTATCAATTTTAATATAAGCCTCGATTCTAATAAATAGCAAGTTATTTAGGTAAATACATTACATAAAACTAACAATAATGACAAATTAATACATCTTGTTACAAATTAGCAAAAATGTGGCAGTTTGTTAAAATCAAATAATATTTGGTGACGTTTGTCAAAATGCACTACGTTAGTCTGCATTGGCTAGGGATGGGGTATACGATAATTGTATTTTCGATTTTTTTATACCTAAAATTAAATGCTCGTAATTATAGTTAGGAAATTCTAGGACGAGTCCTGTGACAGCTCACAAATTTGCCCCAATACAACCTTGTAACGATGTAACTTTAATTATTTTAACAACTATAATATAAGCCTCAATTCTAATAAATAGCAAGTTATTTAGGTAAATACATTACATTAGGTTGTATTGGGGCAAATTTTTGAGCTGTCACAGGACTCATCCTAGAATTTCCGAACTATAGTATTAATTCATAGTGGATCTTGGCCTATTTAAAGATAGATACAAATCATACAATACATTAGAAAGTCAGTATAATGAAAATTAGGAATTTAAACGTCAGTTTAGAGAAAAACAATTTTTCGATTTATAAAAAAACTATTCGATTTGTAAAAAAAAACGATTTTACCCCATCCCTTCGAGACATAACATTTCAAATGTCGCAGGAACCATCCTACATTTTCTCAAGTATAGCATCTAGCGAGTATTTTTTCAAAAAAATAAACCTTTAAATGACAATCTTCTGATTTCTACCATGGACAATACCCTAAATTGTAATAATATGCATGAATTGATTTATGATAGAGATTCCAATGTTGCATCATCAATATGCAATGAAGTCTTAGATCTTAGCATGTGAATTTGGAGACGTAGTCTTCCGGTTTAAATAGAATAAGGAATTTGCCTCCGAACAGGTTGAAACCATCTTTAAATCTTTCTAAAACCTTTAACAAACAAAAGTCTAAAAATATATTTACGTGTAGCCGTCAAGCCATTCGAAATTATCCATAAGACTCCAAGCAGTGTAGGCGGAGATGTTACAGCCATCTATGAGGATGGCGTCCAGCAGAGCCTCCAAGTACAGCCTATAGTATGAGACTCTGCCAGTGTCATTGAGGTTCCCTGTATCCGAGAAACCGTTTTCAAAAATAATTAACTCCGGATTCCCGTATCTGTTCTTTATCCAACTAAGCATATTTCTGAATCCCCACGGTACGACCTGAAAAAAAATATTTAAATAATACTGAATATACAAACAAATTATCACGCTATTTCCAATATCGTGATAAGCAGAAAGCACAAAACTTCTATTGCATTACACATCTTCATCTCTTCTACATCTCTAAGGCCGAGGCCACACCAAAGTGCTTCGTTAGGTGCTAAGCTAGGTTTAACGTGACTCATATACTAGGTGACTTCATGATTGGCCACAACAAAGTGCTTTGCACAAATTCATTTGACATTTGGGAGCGGTTGAGTCAACACACGATGCCACTCTCAAAACTAACCTGAAAGCTATTGTACCTCTCTCAGAGAATTTAAATTTAAAATTTCGAACATCTCGAATTCGAACTTGTTGTTCGTCATTGTGTTACGTTGCATGTTACGTCATCGTGTGTACTCTAGCATATTTTAATTTGAATTTATCCACTTTTATGAAAGTTTTGTTCAAATTTTTGACGTAAGGAAAAAAAAAGTAGTACAAAAAATGCGACGCGCTAAAGAGATTTCAATCAAAGCATTGTATTATTATAACTTCGTAAATATTTTCTAATAAGATGTAAAAAAATCTGACAATGTTTGGACACCCTTTCTCACTAAAATCCAACTGTTAAATGGTTAATATAAAATGACAAAGCTTTGTTACCCTTTGCCATGAAATGTGACCCTTAGCCCAGTCAGGATGGTAATATGTATCAACATGTATGTCATCACTGAACGATGGTTGTGGAAACATCATATTATCAGCAGCCTTCTTGGCAAGCATTGTGGAGTAGTGGTTCAACCCAAAGAAGTCGAAGGTGCCTCTTATGTAGTCCACTTCTTGAGGAGTGAAGGAAGGAAGTCTGGAGAAGGAGTATCCTTGCTCCTTGCTACGGTCGTCAATCCACTTCCTGATCTCTGCCGGGTAATCTCCTTTAGTTGAGTATACTGGATCAGCAAAAAGAGCTGTCTAAAAAACAAACGCAGTTAATTTACATACAGAAATAAAATTACGAAAATGACGTTTATTTTAAAATTTATTATTACCGGTTAAATCATTTTTTTGTAAAATGTAACAACAATAATCTTTGTATCCTGCTATCTGTAAACATTGCGCTCCCCTGATGATGACATGAAAGTCTTGAAACCGGTAGGGTTATTCCGTTACAAAAAGTGGAATAAACAGTGTTTGTTAAAACAAGTTACTATGTTATCAAGACTCACACTTTTATTGGTTTGCTTTAAAAAGTTACTTGAAATATTGCTTCAATGAAATAGTGGGAGATTAGGGAACAGGGTGAAATACCCCAAATGGGGTAGCAATGAAAATTTAAAGTGTAATGAAGAGTAGAAAATAGTAATATAATATTAAAAAAAAATTATACCATAACTATTAAAAATCAAGCAAATATCTTGTTCAAACTTTAAGTTTAAGGTTCTGAAACCTGAAGTGGAGATGTTTTCAATGAAATGCTTCAGTTCTTTAACATTTTGTATCCCGATGCCACGTTTTAACTCTTCCTTCCCTGTGATGTGTAACTAGTACATATTGCTTCTAAAAACTTAAATATATCTATAAATATAATAAATACTGGGTTCAGATTTTAGGTGTTCCTCCGTAATACATTTACGCACTGAATGAAAAAAAAAATAATAATAATAATTAGCCCTTATCGGCCACATCAGAGATATTTTGTGAAAATCGGGAATAAATTCACCGATACAATCAAAAGTGTGCCAGTGTGTGACGTAGGTATATTAATTCTAAAAAACCGCTATGGGTGAGAAAGCGACGCTATTAACGTCTCACTCTCACTCTACTTAGGTATATGGGAACGCAAGAAATAGAATCTCAGTTCACTCGCTTCTCTCGCTTCAGTAGCTTTGGGGCATTCATTTGAGGTTGTCGTTTAACCCGTTTTGTGAACGTCGGCCGATGTTTTTTTCATGTTTCAGCAATTAAATTTAAATTATTATCACTTTTGACTTCAAATTTAATTAATTTAATTTAAGATTGGCTATGAATATTCTTATTTTTCCGATTTTAAATCGCTCATTTTTACGTGTGTATTGATGTATATTGAATACACAGCACCAGAACGCGCGGATTTTTTCAGCACAGGAAGGGAAAGGTTAATGTGATAAACTAGATTTGCAATAAGTCCATGCCCCATGTTTCCACATGATCGATACCTCTTCCAAAAAAGGACATATTACTGACATCTAGCTAATATTTTTGTAACCAATTCAACTTTCAAACCAATCTCCTGATTTCCAGCATGAGCAACATCCTAGGTAATAAAAATATGCAAGCATATTGATTTATGACAGAGATTCTGAGATTGCATCCTCTATGTGCAGTAAAGAGTTCGATCTTGAAGGTTTTGATAAGTGCATTTGAAGACTAACTACAGTTAATATGTTCAAATATTATAAGGAATTTACAGAATCTTTCAAAGAGATTTTGTCTCAAGGTATGTGCTAAGCACAAGAAGAAAGGTGGGACCCGGTACATGTGTAAGGAGTGTGATGTAGCTCTCCACAGAACTTGCAAGGTGTGTGCTGCACACAAGAAGAGAAGTGAGACCCGGTACATGTGTAAGGAGTGTGATGTAGCTCTCCTCAGAACTTGCAAGGTATGTGCTGCACACAAGAAGAGAAGAGAGACCCGGTACATGTGTAAGGAGTGTGATGTAGCTCTCCTCAGAACTTGCAAGGTATGTGCTGCACACAAGAAGAGAAGAGAGACCCGGTACATGTGTAAGGAGTGTGATGTAGCTCTCCACAGAACTTGCAAGGTATGTGCTGCACACAAGAAGAGAAGTGAGACCCGGTACATGTGTAAGGAGTGTGATGTAGCTCTCCACAGAACTTGCAAGGTATGTGCTGCACACAAGAAGAGAAGTGAGACCCGGTACATGTGTAAGGAGTGTGATGTAGCTCTCCAAAAAGGAGAATATTGACTGAATTACCATATTAAAGTAAATTATTGAAGTATTTTAAACAAACATATTCAGTTTTATTACCATATTTATAATATTTATTGAGATATAGCAATTTTAATCAATCCTTAAAAAATCATAATTCCTCAAAAAAAAAACCGGACATTGGAAAAGATTGTCATGATTTTGATCGGGTCTGAAAGTTAATTATTTTTATTCATTATATACATGGTGTAACATGCGGTGACGATCATCGGAAGCAGGGTGATGGGGGACCTCAATACCTATCGATGTAACCCCCATGTATGTTTCGCGATATTCAGTGGTTCTCAAGTAATTTGGATTTTTGTGAAATTTGAGTAAAACCCGATTTTAGACTATTTTTTTATCTAGAGATCATGAAAGTTAGTGAATAAATTAGAAATAAACTAGCAAATAGTTTAGTCACACTTACGAAAATTAGTCTAAAATCGGGTTTTTACTTAAATTTCACAAAAATCCAAATTGCTTGATAACCACTGAATATCGCGGAACATACATGGGGGGTTAAATCGATAGATATTGTGGTCCCCCATCACCCTGCTTCCGATGACCGTCACCGCGTGTTACACCCTGTATATGTGCTATTTTTCTTACCTTGAGAAATGTTTATTCTTAATATTAAAAGCAATTAGCTTGTTCAAAATTTAATTATACCTCAAAAAGTTGTCTCCGTTGTGCTGCAGCAATATCTTCCGACCTATTGGATGCAGGCTGAGTCCACATGGAACTCAATGTCATGGATATCCTGCCTGGAAGACAACAAATCAAATCATCTTCTTATTATTGTAGTTAACATTTTTAATAAGAAAGTTCTTCTACATATTGCCATATTTCCCCTTAAAATATTCCCTAACAGAAAACCCTAACAGCAGGTGATTACCAGGAAGACTGCCGAAAAGGTGGAAGGACTGCTGGACGTCACCATCCCAGGACAGCCCACTGTCACAAACAGGTCATACGACCTAGACCAAGAGAAAGAAGATAAACAAAAACAAAAAAGTAATGAATTACCAAATAATGCAAAAGTAATAAATTACCAAAGAATGCAAAAGTAATAAATTACCAAAGAATGCAAAAGTAATGAATTACCAAAGAATGCAAAAGTAATGATTGACTAAAGAATGCAAAAGTAATAAATTACCAAAGAATGCAAAAGTAATAAATTACCAAAGAATGCAAAAGTAATAAATTAGCAAAGAATGCAAAAGTAATAAATTACCAAAGAATGCAAAAGTAATAAATTACCAAAGAATGCAAAAGTAATAAATTACCAAAGAATGCAAAAGTAATAAATTACCAAAGAATTCAAAAGGTTTCACAATTCTTTAAAAAAAATCCTCAGCATTAATATTGTCAAATGTTAAGAAATATTTATGTGAAATGTTTGATTAAAATTGAATTTTTTCCATCAATAGACAATACATAATTTTTTATATGGGTGGTCCATGATAACATGACACCAGTTAATATAAACACTGTTCTCATAATAAACTGGGTCATTCCATCTAAAGAGAAAAATTTGAATAATTTCCAAAATATGTATCTCACCTTTTTGTTTTGGTCTGTACGTGTCATTATAAAGATGATAAACCCTTGCATGGGCCTTGAGCGTGATATGTAAACAGAGATAGTCGGCGAATCCAGAAAATTTCATGAGAGGAGCGAATCCATTATCATACCCTCCTTGACAAATCTCTTTGATTTCGTTTAATGTCAGCCAATTTTTCACTCTATCCCCAAAGTGATCAAATGCAACTTTGGCATAATCCACAAAGTATTCGATCATAAGATCATTGGTCCATCCACCGAGATCTTGAAGTCTTTGAGGTAGATCCCAATGGTACAGTGTAACAAAGGGAGTGATCCCATTGTTCAAAAGCTCATTGATGAGGTCGTTGTAGTAACGTATACCATCCTCATTGATCTTGTTGGAAAAACCAGAAGGAAGGATGCGACTCCAAGATAATGAGAATCGATAGAAGTCCACACCGAGTTCCTTGAGCATTTCCACATCTCTTTTGTACAGATGGTATGAATCACAGGCGATGTCTCCTGTACTTCTGTCAACAATCTCATTTGGTCTGGTATGAGTTAAATAATCCCAAATATTTTCTCCTTTACCTGTTAATTAAGATAAATAGATTATGAAATGCAAAGCGAAAAAATAATATTAGAAATAATTTTTTTGATACGCCAATACAGCGAAACCTCGGTTTTCGAATGTCTCTCATCTCAAACAATTCGGTTCTCGGACACATTGTTATAATTCAGTCCTCGAACAAACATTTTTAATAACAATGTCATGTCTCCTTTCAGAAAAAAATTAAAACGCAGACAAAAACTAACCTTATTGGACAAGTTTTTAATAAGACGGAAAAGAGATATAGCCCCAAAAGTATAATCGTCTAACGTGTTATGTAAGGTTTCTCCACATTCCACTTACACCACCAGCTTTCTTCAGTACAGGTAAAGTACAGTTAAATTTCCCTTAATCTTTTTATTATGTTGCCGTGCTCTATATTTTTGGGGAGCTGGAATAAATAAATCCAA
This sequence comes from Odontocerum albicorne, assembly GCA_949825065.1. Classification (NCBI taxonomy): domain Eukaryota; kingdom Metazoa; phylum Arthropoda; class Insecta; order Trichoptera; family Odontoceridae; genus Odontocerum; species Odontocerum albicorne. The sequence continues at coordinate 3,610,997 of OX463839.1, read as the reverse complement.
TCAACATTACTTTTTATGAGATTTTTTTTTCGCTTTTCCATCAGCCTTCTGGAATAAATTATATCCGTTAGACAAGATTCCACTGTATATAATTATTCAGTTACAATTTATTTGCTAAAATCAGTCATGATTTTTTAACATTGGTTTATCGTTAAGTACTGAACCATTCTTTATTTTTTGCAATTAATTACTTCTCCCTGGCTCCATCCCAACTCACTGTCTATGAAGACTGTTGGGGTCAGCTCTCCTCGTCCTCAGGTTGTATGCTCCTCTGTCCCGGACTACGTCCCCCAGGCCGTGCCTCTGCATCAGGTTATCTTTTTGCACCACCCATGAATTATTTGGTCTTCCTCTGGTTGTTATTCGAGGAAGATCCATGGAGATTGCCTGGTTGGCATAGAAAAGTTAGGAAAGCGTTGGAATAAATGTATCGCTCTTGAAGGAGACTTTTTCTCCCTGGCTCCATCCTATCTCACTGTCTGCGAAGACTGTTGGGGTCAGCTCTCCTCGTCCTCAGGTTGTATGCTCTTCTGTCCCGGACTACGTCCCCCAGGCCATGCCTCTGCATCAGGTTATCTTTTTGCACCACCCATGAATTCTTCGGTCTTCCTCTGGTTGTTATTCGAGGAAAATCCATGAAGATTGCCTGGTTCATAATGTGATCGGGTGCTCTACGTCCAACGTGCCCATACCATCTCAATCGCCTCTCCTCCATCTTGCTGTTGATGTCTGTAACACTTAGGCTTCCACGAATGCGTGAGCTTTTTATTTTGTCTCTTAGGGACACACCAGCTGACCATCTTAGCATGCGCATTTCAGCAGTTTCTAGTTGCCTAGAGTAAGAGTTATACATCGTCCAGCATTCGGAGCCATAGAGGAGTTCGGGTCTGACAATCGTTTGGTATACTTTTCCTTTTATGCAATTCATTACATCCTATCAAATTTTCTTTCCGGTTCATATAACAATCCCGCTCTATTTATTTTTATAACTGTGTTATTTTAGCATGAAATGATGGAAGATAGAAATATATACCCTTAGCATTCCACCCTCCTTCCACTTGGTACGATGCCGTAGCGGCACCAAAAATAAATTTATCAGGAAATCTTCTAAGTGTCACATTTTGTGAAGATATTCTGAAAATAAAGGAGAGTTTTATTTTCTTATATTTTTTTTCAGTTGAAATAAATTTTTGTAATTTAATATTCTCCAAAAACCTGATGTAATAAAAATGCTGCGATATATATTCTATTTGATCAGTATTGCATTTTCCTGATATCTTTATAGGTAAATAAAAAATAATAAGAAGGTTGAATTTGTATTTTTTATTATTTTTTGTTAGCATAAACCACCACTAAACAAACGACAACAATAAACAATTGTAGGATGAGAAAATGTCGGATGGTTCCTGTTACGTTTGAAATGTCATGTCTCAAAGGGATGGGGTAAAATCGTTTTTTTTTTACAAATCGAATCGTTTTTTTATAAATCGAAAAATTGTTTTTCTCTAAACTGACGTTTTAATTCCTAATTTTCATTATAATGACTTTCTAATGTATTGTATGATTTGTATATATCTTTAAATAGGTCAAGATCCACTGTGAATTAATACTAATTACGGACATTTAATTTTAGGTATAAAAAAATCGAAAATCCAATTATCGTATACCCCATCCCTAGCCAATGCAGACTAACGTAGTGACTTGACAAACGTCACCAAATATTATTTGATTTTAACAAACTGCCACATTTTTGCTAATTTGTAACAAGATATATTCATTTGTCATTATTGTTAGTTTTATGTAATGTATTTACCTAAATAACTTGCTTTTTATTATAATCGAGGCGTATATTAAAGTTGATAAAATAATTAAAATGACTAAACGTACCTACAAGGTTGTATTGGGGCCAATTTGTGAACTGCACAGGGATCATGCTACATTTTCTCTAGTATAGTGCAGTGGTCAGGGCATCTTTTTAATTACGATAATTAATTAAAGCAACAAACCCAGATTCTTGCATTTTTATATATTTTTGTTTTTATTTTTATGAGCGGTATATTGTGGGATGAATGTTTTTGGTCTGTCTGGAGTGATGAAGTGTGAGGAGTTTTATTTTACGTGATGTATAATTGAGTGTCACTGTTTGTCAGGTTGATGAGAATGTGCAACGGGGTTTTATAAAATCATAAATCGGAAAGAAGTATCGATTTATTTTTCATGCTAACATATATGTCCTCAGTGAGATACAGGCAAAAGCCTAGTTTACTGAGGACACGACAAATGAAAGGCAACAAACCCAGATCCATTGAAATTATGTGTCCAAATTAAATAACCTGTTGTTTTTTCGCAAATTGTGTATATTTATTTTATGTGTAAAATAAATAAAGTATAAATTGAGTGTCTTCTTTAAATTACCTGTTATTACTTGTTGTTTGCGTTTTTCATAAATTATGATTACGTACAATTACTTGTCATTTAAATAAATAAATAAAAAATATTTATGTTCAGATTTTATAAAGCATTTTTATAATTTGGAGCTTTTAATTTTGTATTCAAATCTTGTATCATAATTAATTGTTTTTTTTTTATAACTCAGAGAGATTATCATCATTAATGCTATAAATTTATAACTCAGAGAGATTATCATCATTAATGCTATAAATTTATAACTCAGAGAGATTATCATCATTAATGCTATAAATTTTCTTTCTTTTGCAGAAATAAATTAGAAATTATTATTTTTTCGTATTCATTATACAGTGGACTCAGGATTATCAGGTGTCGAATTTACCAGGTTGCAAATTAACTAGACTTGTAAAAAAAAAAAAATTTTATAATATTTTAAATAATATTTCTCAACATTATAAAAAACCCTGAACTTTTACTGCCCCAGTTAATCTACAAACCCTGTTAATGCGACCCTGAATAACCGAAAGCCTACAGTAGATTTAATTTTTCAATCAGTTAAAAAATAGCTTTATTAAAATTATTAGATACTAAAAATACAAAAATGACATCACCTAAGTGTATTTTGAAAAATATTCATAAATTGTCTTTTTATACTTAAGAAATTGTAGCACGGTTCCTGTGACGGTCCACAAATTTGCCCCAATACAACCATGTAAGGACGTACAGTAATTTTAATTATTTTATCAACTTTAATATAAACCTCAATTCTAATAAATAGCAAGTTATTTAGGTAAATACATTACATAAAACTAACAATAATGACAAATTAATATATCTTGTAACAAATTAGCAAAAATGTGGAAGTTTGTTAAAATCAATATTTGACGACGTTTGTCAAAAGTCACTACGTTAGTCTGCATTAACTAGGGATGGGGTATTCGATAATTGGATTTTCGATTTTTTTATATCTAAAATTAAATGTTCGTAATTAGTATTAATTCATAGTGGATTTTGGCCTATTTAAAGATATTTACAAATCATACAATACATTAGAAAGTCAGTTTAATGATAATTAGGAATTAAAACGTGAGTTTAGAAAAAAAAAAACAATTTTTCGATTTATAAAAAAAAAATATT